>JAHUZM010000379.1:0-42517 GCA_019925275.1 Mytilus edulis
TTATTTTCAAAATGTGTATATAATTATACCCCACGCAACGAAGTTGCGGAGGGTATAATGTTTTTGACCCGTCCGTCTGTCAGTCCGTCCGTCAGTCCGTCAGTCCTGTTTCTTGTCATCGCAACTCCTCTCAAACCACACAACAGAATTTCACGAAACCTTTTCAGATAATAAGGACATACTATGTAGTTGTGCATATCGAGTGGAAATTGCGATTCAAGTTTTTTTCTAGGAGTTACGCCCCTTTGAACTTATTTACTTTAATGTACTAATGCAACAGTTTGTCATCGCAACTCCTCTCAAACCACACAACAGAATTTCACGAAACCTTTTCAGATAATAAGGACATACTATGTAGTTGTGCATACACGGGGGGGTCTCAACATGGGATTTTGGGTACAGGTGTGCAGCTGGGATTTTAAAAACACCCCCCATTCATATATTGAATAATTGTGAAATCCCTACCTATACATATATTTCACAGAGAAATCATAACCCATTCATATATTTATCACCCATTGATATATCACAGTCGGTCAATTACTACCTATTGATATATTTCCTCGGTAAAATTGCACCCCATTGATATATTTGACGGATCAAAAAAGGGACCCATTCCAGCGGCACATATGTATATACCTTTATATAGGAAGAGACCCCCCCGTGTGTGCATATCGACGGGAAATTGTGATTCAATTTTTTTTCTAGGAGTTACGCCCCTTTGAACTTATTTTCTTTAATGTACTACTGCAACAGTTTGTCATCGCAACTCCTCTCAAACCACACAACAGAATTTCACGAAACCTTTTCAGATAATAAGGACATACTATGTAGTTGTGCATATCGACGGGAAATTGCGATTCAATTTTTTTTCTAGGAGTTACGCCCCTTTGAACTTATTTACTTTAATGTACTACTGCAACAGTTTGTCATCGCAACTCCTCTCAAACCACACAACAGAATTTCACGAAACTTTGTAGATAATAAGGACATACTATGTAGATGTGCATATCAACAGGAAATTACGGTTCAATTTTTTTTCTAGGAGTTAAGCCCCTTTGAACTTATTTACTTCAATGTACTTCTGCAACAGTTTGTCATCTCAACTCCTCTGAAAACACACAACAGAATTTCATGAAATTTTGTAGATAATAAGGACATACTATGTATATTGACAGGAAATTATTATTCAATATTTTTTTTATACAATTTTTTTTTCTTATACTTATTTAATTTCTCCAATGACAATGTGGGGACCTGGGGTATGTGAGCGTGCTCACTAAGGTTCTTTAATCTACTTATATTTTGAAATTCATTTTGTTGACTTTTATAAGAAAGAAGATGATGTGTGATTGCCAATTAGACAACTCTCCTCAAGAGACCAAATTACACAGCTATTTGTCACCTTACAGCCTTCAACAATGAGCAAATGCCATAATGCATAGTCAGCTATAAAAACCCTGAAATTACAAATGTAAAATACGGACTTGGGACCGACACATACACACAGAATGTGGCAGGGTAAAACATGTTAGGGGGGAATCCCAACACTCTCCTAGTTTACCTGGTTATTTAAATGTCTTTTTGCCTTAAGGGAAATTCCCAAGGTTAAAACCAAGTAATGGGTAATAGGCAATGAGACAGTAATCACATGAATCATATACATTTTGGGGTCAACATGCAATCGTTAAATGGTAGGATAATGTTTATGTCACGTACGCTCTAACTAAAATCTAAAATGGCTTAATGCAGATGGTTGTGAATAAAGTTTAATGAAACCATCAAAGTCAATACCAAAATGCATAAAGGACAGCAAACTTTAAGCTACATTAATTTTTAATATATTTTATCAACACTTATTTGTTCTGCCCTCCCTTAAGATCAAATTTGTTAATGTTTTGATATTTCACTCTCATTATTGTAATATTTTGTAGGTGAAGATAGTGACTACTATAATGGATCTGCTGAGATTTCTGAAATTGATGCTAGACTTAGTAAACTTCAACAACTTATGAAAAGTAGTATTGACTGATTGTTTTGGATGTTTATATTGTGTTAATTGAGAGACGCTACTTAAAAGTATTAATACAAGTTTACTGGATGTCCATCTGGTCAAGGTTCTACTTGTGGAATCTTGTTTACTCTATATTTGACAGAAAAGATCATCTTCATGTGTAGCTTCTGCTGAATTGATCAAATAAAACTTAGCTTAGGTAACTTTTTGATGTTAAGTAAGTTTTTGAAGCATCTGTTTGAACTATCTCAGTACTGTTAGTAGAGAAGACCTACAATGTTCATTTATTTTTCATGAATGATATTCGTTTCGATGGCCAATACCATTCATTTGCTATTTTTCCTATATGCATGACATGTGGAATGGCATCACTTTATTTATCTTGTTATTTACATGCAGCTGTTGTACTGTTTGTTGAACCATTGTCAAAAAAGAAGTGTTAGATTAGATTTAAGTTTTATCATATTTGTAATAACAAATTTGGTAGATTCTCTATTATGTGTGTAGATATAATATTTTATTTATTCAACTGTAGCTGTGTACACCAAACAGACCTGCATTTAACATGAATTTTAAATATTAAATATATTTTAAAAAGAATACTTGATGTCAATGAATTACTGGATTGTGTATTTAGATATAAGAAGATGTGGTATGAGTGCGAATGAGACAACTCTCCATCCAAGTCACAATTTGTAAAAGTTAACAACACAAACAGCCAGCTGTTTCATATGCATAATTTTGCATTCAAGCATAGCATGAGGTTTTCTGTTAAAAATTATTTGAATATGATACTTTTAATACCAGTATCCCAACTAATGATATGTCAGCTCACAATATAGACACAATTGGAAATCATAGAAAGAATTATCTTTCCTTTATAAGTCTTCACACGTTTGATAGCACTTTCATTAATAAATAAATAGGGCCTAGGTGGCCAAGTGGTCTAAGTACTGTAGTTATACTACTGTTATTGCAAGCCTTTCCACCCTGAGGTTTTGAGTTTGAATCCCACTCATGCAGGTGCACTTGACTCCAAACTTAATGGACTAGGATAGTCAGTTTTCCTAACAAAGGTCAGTGGTTTTCTCTGGGCACTCCAGCTTCATCCATCCATAAAAACTGACCTAAAAGCTGGTGTTAAAACATCAAAAATCAATCATTTAATTATTAATAAATAAAATGCTGAGAGGTGATTCTTCATCTTCTTTTTTGGCAAAACTTCTACACTCATTAAATTCTTAGTGAAAAATATTTTATTGTACCATGCCATTAATTTTAGATAGTCAGTAGTGAGGACTCAAATTATCCTGAAGCTGCACTGTCACACTTTGATTAACACCAGAAGTGATCACCCTAAATGACAAAAAGGAGTATTGAAGGGAGTGCGCTGGAGTAAATCTTCTCCTAAATTCTAGTTTGAATGTGAAAGAAGCATCAGAAGATACTGAAAACAATTAAACCCTTTAATAACCCCATTCAATCAATAGCCACATTTTAGATCATCTCTCCATAATGATCTCCAAATAGAAAATCTGTTTACCTGAGGCAGGTAGCAGGAATAGGACACCAGTTATAGGATACCCACGGGAGCGTAGCTATAATCCGACACCCCTAAATTCCGACAGTCATGTAGTCCGACAGTCCGATAGTCCGACGGTCCTATAATCCGACAGTCCGTTAATCCGACAGTCCGATGGTCCGACACGAATCACTTCTGCTGAGGGGGAGGGGGCTCGATCTTCTGCTGCAAAGGATATGGATATCGTCATATATCAGGGCTATTCAATGAAATTTACAATACGACCGACACGAGCGATTTGTTTCCAAATGTTTGGTTGATATGTTTCACCCAACAAAATAAGGGATGTTAGGGGTTCCAAATCAAACAAAGGATACGAATGAGTCTAAATGGCAACGAATTTATGAATGACGGTCGACAAATGTAGATATAAAGGCCACACTCAACAGTCAGGCTGCAGTCTGGTCTTGAAATAAGTATTCAATATATCAGTTCGGCGAAACAGACATTCCGGTCAGACATGCACACCCCGGCATAAAAAAAATACGCCGTTCAGACATGCACACCCCGGCATAAAAAAAATACGCCCGTTTTTTAGCTCACCTGGCCCGAAGGGCCAAGTGAGCTTTTCTCATCACTTGGCGTCCGTCGTCCGTCGTCTGTCGTCGTCCGGCGTCATTAACTTTTACAAAAATCTTCTCCTCTGAAGATGGCCGCCATGGCTAAAAATAGAACATAGGGGTAAAATGCAGTTTCTGGCTTATAACTCAAAAACCAAAGCATTTAGAGCAAATCTGACATGGGGTAATATTGTTCATCAGGTCAAGATCTATCTGTCCTGAAATTTGCAGATGAATCGGACATTCCGTTGTTGGGTTGCTGCCCCTGAAATTTTAATTTTAAGGAAATTTTGCTGTTTTTGGTTATTATCTTGAATATTATTATAGATAGAGATACACTTTAAACAGCAATAATGTTCAGCAAAGTAAGATGTACAAATAAGTCAACATCTTAGTAATCTTTTAGAAAAATCTTCTCCTCTGAAACTACTGGGCCAAATTTAACCAAACTTAGCCATAATCATCATTGGGGTATCTAGTTAAAAAAATGTGTCCGGTAACTCGACCAACAAACCAAGATGGCCGCCATGGCTAAAAATAGAACATGGGGTAAAATGCAGTTTTTGGCTTATAACTCAAAAACCAAAGCATTAAGAGCAAATCTGACAGGAAGTAAAATTGTTGATCAGGTCACGATCTATCTGCCCTGGAATTTTCAGATGAATCGGATAATCGGTTGTTAGGTTGCTGCCCCTGAATTGGTAATTTTGAGGAAATTTTGCTGTTTTTATACGCCCGGGACGGGACGTATTATGGTATACCGTTGTCCGTCCGTCCGTCTGTCCGTCCGTCCGTCCGTCGTCCACACTTCGGACTCAAAAACACTTTCACCAATTTCCATGAAACTTTGGTGAATTGTTTATATCTATTGACCTAAGCTCCCTTTCGTTTTTTTTTAATTTCAGATTTTAAGTTTTGGATTTATGGGGCTTTATTCATAAAAAAGGGGGGATTTTCAACACTTCGGACAATAACTCAAAAAGGCTTTCACCAATGTCCATGAAACTTTGGTGAATTGTTTATATCTATTGACGTAAGCTCCCTTTCGTTTTTTTTTAATTTCAGATTTTAAGTTTTGGATTTATGGGGCTTTATTCATAAAAAAGGGGGGATTTTCAACACTTCGGACAATAACTCAAAAAGGCTTTCACCAATGTCCATGAAACTTTGGTGAATTGTTTATATCTATTGATGTAAGCTCCCTTTCGTTTTTTTTTAATTTCAGATTTTAAGTTTTGGATTTATGGGGCTTTATTCATAAAAAAAAGGGGGATTTTCAACACTTCGGACAATAACTCAAAAAGGCTTTCACCAATGTCCATGAAACTTTGGTGAATTGTTTATATCTATTGATGTAAGCTCCCTTTCAATTTTTATTAATTTCAGATTTTAAGTTTTGGATTTATGGGGCTTTATTCATAAAAAAAGGGGGATTTTTAACACTTCGGACAATAACTCAAAAAGGCCTTCACCAATGTCCATGAAACTTTGGTGAATTGTTTATATCTATTGATATAAGCTCCCTTTCAATTTTTAATAATTTCAGATTTTAAGTTTTGGATTTATGGGGCTTTATTCATAAAAAAAGGGGGATTTTTAACACTTCGGACAATAACTCAAAAAGTCTTTCACCAATGTCCATGAAACTTTGGTGAATTGTTTATATCTATTGATGTAAGCTCCCTTTCAATTTTTATTAATTTCAGATTTTAAGTTTTGGATTTATGGGGCTTTATTCATAAAAAAAGGGGGATTTTTAACACTTCGGACAATAACTCGAAAAGGCTTTCACCAATGTCCATGAAACTTTGGTGAATTGTTTATATCTATTGATGTAAGCTCCCTTTCAACTTTTATAAATTTCAGATTTTACATTTCCGTGTTATGAATTTTTATGCTTAAAAAAGGGGGGATTTTCCAATTTTGGGACAATACATTTAAAGCATAAAAGACAAGTTAAAAGAGCAACGGGCGTATCATGCGCTAAAGCGCAGCCCTTTATTTTGTTATTATCTTGAATATTATTATAGATAGAGATAAACTGTAAACAGCAATAATGTACAGCAAAGTAAGAACTAAAAATATGTCAGTATGACCAAAATAATCAATTGACCCCCTAAGGAGTTATTGCCCTTCATAGTCAATTTTTAACAATTTTCTTAAAATTTGAAGATTTTCAATAACA
Source organism: Mytilus edulis (assembly GCA_019925275.1). Lineage (NCBI taxonomy): Eukaryota > Metazoa > Mollusca > Bivalvia > Mytilida > Mytilidae > Mytilus > Mytilus edulis. Next base: position 6,342 of record JAHUZM010000379.1, read on the forward strand.
TTTTCCACAGAAAGTACTGTTATAGATAGAGATAATTGTAAGCAGCAACAGTGTTTAGTAAAATAAGATCTACAAACACATCACCATCACCAAAACACAATTTTGTCATGAATCCATTTGTGTCCATTGTTTAATATTCACATAGACCAAGGTGAGCGACACATGCTCTTTAGAGCCTCTAGTTATTCAACATGTTCATTTAATGCTTAATAATTCTGTTGGAAATTTTCGTTTCTAATAGCAAAAAAAGTGGACAAGATAATTGTTTTCAATCCAGATACGGCCAGAATTTTTATTTAATGCAAAAATCAAGTCAGATTTTTTTCTCTCTCAAATAGAGTCGTAGACTGCCTTCTCAAATCAAATGGTTCGTACCTTAGACTTTAAATTATCTGGAACTTATATTGACTGGGGATCATTATTCAGCTATCATGTAAGTTATTTTAAAATAGTGAAGCCATGCACTGAAATGGGTCAGTTAATATAATATGAGTTTACACAGCTACTTGAACTCCTTGTCTAAGGAGTCCAGAATTATGAATTTACCGGTATCGCAATCATTTATGAAATCAGTCTGAAGGCTTTGAATCCAGATGAAAACGGGTCACTTTCAGAATTGCCGGGTTTATATTTATTTTTTCTCAGGTCAAACCCGCAGGTTACGGATCAGTTTACAGGTATGAATACGTCATACTGATCGATTTTCAAATGCTTTTTTTTGTGTAAAAAATAAATCAATTTAAAATCGTTCCATGTATTTATAGGCATGCTTTTCAGAGACAATTGACTGCGTGTTGGACTATCGGATTATAGGACTGTCGGACTATCGGTCTGTCGGATTATAGGACTGTCGGACTACAGAACTGTCGGATTATGGGTCTGATCCCGATACCCACAAATGAAATCCCTAAATAAATCTACCATCTTTTAAATGGAATATTGTACTGAGATGGAAATAATGTAAAGAAGGTCAACTTTGTAGTACATGTATATGTATATCCATAGGCTACCGGTATTCATTAAATTTTCAACTTCTGTTAAATTTTAAAGTGATTCTGGAATATATTGATAGATGATTGTCTGAGTATATAGTCCTAATTTTTTTCTTCATTTTCAACCAGGAAGTAAATAAAATTACCCAGCTTACACAGATATTGACATTGGTAACATAGTACTGCTGGTCATCTTACACATATATTTACTTTGGTAACCTCTGGTCACCTTATAGGTATATTAACTCTGGTTACCTCTGGTCACCTACCATAGTTATTGACTTTGCCGATACTAAATATTGGCTTTGGTTACTTCTTGTTTTCAAATACAGATGCTGATTGTTGTTACCACGTCTGACCTCCTTGCACAAATTTTAACATTTGTTAATTCTGGTCACCTTACAGATGCATAAAATGTGCTAACAAGTTGACACCTGACACAGATATTGACTTGGTTACCTCTGATCACCTTAACAAATGTTAACATGGATGTTAACATGTTGATTTGCATACCCAACAATAGTAGAGAGGTTTTATGTTTTCTGGTCTGTTCGTTCATCTGTCCTTTCGTCGGTCTGTCCTGCTTCAGGTTAAAGTTTTTGGTCAAGGTAGTTTTTGAATAATGATGAAGTAGAAGTCCAATCAACTTAAAACTTAGTGCACATGTTCTCTATGATATGATATTTCTCATTTTAATGCCAAAATAGTTTTTACTCCAATTTCACCGTCCACTGAACATAGAAAGTGAAAGTTTATATATATAAAAATTTATGTATATCTATTAAAAGTTTTAAAATACAGAATATTAATGAAATAAAATTCTTGGCTGCATTGTTACACTTTATTTTATAATTACTTTTAATTACTGTTGATTGAATTTTGATTGCTGATAATTTGAAATCTTTGATATTACTGATTGTTATATTAATTGTCTTTGATGGATTAATAATGAAAATAACATTTTTCTCAAATAAAATTTTTACGAAGTTATTGCCAAACTGTACAAGCCGTCCGACAACCCACTAGACAACGTTCAGCCGCTGCAGTCAAGAATTTTAGATCAATTAACACTTTGAACTTTGAACACTTTCTTATGTATAACTTTAATTTAGTGCTCCTAATGTATCATTTTTATTGATCAAATCATGTGTGGAAATGTAAAGTAAAAGGATGTGTGATAGTGATTTCCTAGTAACGTAATTACATACAGATGACGTTACGCTCGATGTTGGAGTCACTTTTGGTAACGTCGTAACGTCAAAATCATGTTATATGATTGACGTTTTGTAATATTGACGTCCATTATATTTTAAAACAACTTAACAAGTTTAACACTTGGCTTTCTGTTAATAAAAGGAGATACGGGTGTATGCCAGGGGACCTCTAGACAACGGGTGTATGCCAGGGGACCTCTAGACAAATGGAAATATATATAGGAATACGTATGGTGTTTTGTGAAAACAGAAATTGTGGGATTTACGCTACATTCAAGTCCACGCGTATGCATTCATGCACAATTTGTTTTAAAATAATGTTTACCGATCGAAAAAACAAGATTTTTTTTATTATGAAAATCGCACTGAAGAGGAGAAACCCTTACAATTTTCAGATTTTTTCAGATAAAAATCAGGAAGAACAGGTATCAGGGCGAACGGTCTCAGGGCGAAACGGAACTAGGGCGAACAGTAACTAGGGCGAACCGAAATCAGGGCGGACGGACCCGGATTCACTCAAAGTATACCGGTAACAAAAATACTTCTCATCCTACAGACCTTTGTTATCCTAATCATCATACTTATATTAGTTTTGGTAACCTGGTGACCTCACACATGCAGAAATCACATCTGGTTACCTTACACGTGATGTTGACTTTGTTTATCTCTGGTCACCCTACACCAGCAGATTGTTTTCTACGGAAGCCTCTGTTCATTCTCATTGAGATATGCTTTCAAATGGCTATCCCTTGTATTCTACATATATATAATTAAGCTCCATTTGGTCACCCTTTACAGATGTCCTCCTTGGTCACCTTGTACAGATAGTGACCTCGTACCCAATGATTTACTAACCCTGCTTCTCCATCTGTTCACCTGACACAAGATGTTGAGTTTGGTTAATATAGATAAAAGAAGATGTGGTATGATTGCCAATGAGACAACTCTTTACAAGAGACCAAATGACACAGAAATTAACAACTGTAGGTCACCATACGGACTTCAATTCTCAGGTACGGTACCAGGTACCAGGATTATAATGTAATACGCCAGACGCGCATTTCGTCTACATAACTCATCAGTGACGCTGATCAAAATAGTTGTAAAGCCAAACAAGTAAAAAGTAGAAGAGCATTGAGGACCAAAAAATCCTAAAAGTTGTGCCAAATACGGCTAAGGTAATCTATTCCTGGGATAAGAAAATCCTTAGTTTTTCGAAAAATTTTAAGTTTTGTAACAGGAAATTTATGAACTCTTTTTCAAGTTCTTGGAATACCCCGTTTATGTTTTTTTATGATTGTCGGTTAATTTATTGTTTCTCCTTTTCACGGATTGTGTATTTAGGACTTACATTTAATGATCGTTTAATAGAAAATGGCAATATAAGTCTCACTTTTCACCTAGAATGTAAGGAGATTAAACCATAGTTTAAGTGCAAGGAACTGCTAAATATACGATAAAAACTCACAGCAGCAGGTATTGCTGCCTTTTCATGTAACAATTTTTGTAAGAATAAACATTCTACTATTCTATACTTCTGTTAACATGGCAAGTTGACTTCAAAGCATACACCAGTTTAAATGCCATATTGATATCTAAATCAGATGGTGATCAGAACAATATATCTAGACTATCACTACATATGATTCCATCCTTTTTCAATAATTAAACAAAGATATAAGAAAACAAAAATCATTCCAGGTATAAATAATATTTTTATTATCAAACATTCATTTATAATGTTACTGTCAATGATAACTGAGAGTTTTATGCTCATTTCCTTGCAACTGAAATGGTACAGTTCAACTATGCAAATTTCGGTATCTGTATCAGTGATGCAAACTTGTAATAAATTGCATAAAGTGTGAAAGGGAGAAAGGCAAGGTTCTTCATGTTCATTGTGTGTCTCATTTACTGTAAATATCTCAATTTTTTTGTGTAATCAGTTGCTCTGTGCCTCCCAATGGTGCTAGAAAAACAATCAGCATGACAATCAAATTCAAGCGTACATATGATGAACCTTTTCATCTTCAGTGTGGATTGAACGGCAACATATATCTCCTCCATAATGGTACCAACAGCTGTCCATGGCCGAGGATTACTTTTCTTTTTAACTCCTTTTGTTAACTTACTACATCTTTTCCTCTTTGGCATTCTAAATTTAAAAAAAAAATAATATTTTAGAGTTGAAAAGAAATTTGAAGCCTATTTAAACGTTACTTCCTACATGTATGTCATATAACATTCTGCAGGTTTTTATTATGCTAAATCTATTTTAAATTTCTTTTGTCATGTATAGACATTTCAAGCTTGCTATTAGGTGCAAATATTTGATATGTTTATCAATTGTTAAACGTTAATTTTACGTTATACAATACATACAATGTAAGTTGCTGACATAAACTTTGTTAAGTCTCTGCTTCTATATATTTTGTAGATCTCATGAGGGTATTGAAGGGGTTTACAATGAGGGTCTGGAAGCAGGGGCGGATCCACCAATTTTAAAAGGGGGGTTCCCCACTCAAGATAAAGGGGATTCCAACCACATGTACCCATTCAAATGCATTGGTCGTTCAAGAAAAGGGGGTTTCAACCCCTGGAACACCCCCTGGATCCGCCAATGGGAAGGTGTTTACAAAAGGTAAACGAACAGAAAGCCACAGGACATAAAGTCACAAATTTGGTAGGACAAAATGTCCCAAATAATCTGTTGACAATTGATAATGGAACGCCAACACTGTCTTGTTATGACCATTTTCATTATATGATGTGCATTTACCTTTATATGATGTGCACTTGTCATTATATGATGTGCAAATATCCTTATATGATGTGTAAACATCCTTATATGATGTGCAAACATCATTATATGATTGCAAACATCATTATATGATGTGCGAATGTACTTATATGATGTGCAAACATTCTTATATGATGTGCAAACATTCTTATATGATGTGCAAATGCACTTATATTATGTGCAAATATCAGTATATGATGTGCAAATATACTTATATAATGTTAACATATCATTATATGATGTGTACATATCATAATATGATGTGTACATATCATAATATGATGTGTCCATATCATAATATGATGTGTACATATCATAATATGATGTGTACATATCATTATATGATGTGCAGTTACCATTATATTATGTGCAAATATCTTTATATGATGTGATTGTGTCATTATATTATGTGCTTGAAATCTTATATGATGTGGTTTGGTTTACTTCATTATATGATGTCGAAACGTCATTATATGATGTGCTTTCATCGTCGTTATGATCAATGAACATGATTAAGATTAGAATGATTACTGTCTATGTCAAAACTGATTCCGATCTGCTTCTGTAAACTATAAACCCGGCTCAAATATGTGTCTATATATGTCTATCGCTAGCGAGAGTGCAATTAATAGGAAAAAATTAGACAATGCAATTTAACAAAATCAACGTTTCAAACATTTATTTGAGGGAGATTAAGATCAATTAATACAGGAGCTAATTGGAGTAATTTGCGGCTGTAGCGAAAATATGATAAAACAAATTTTGAGGCTCTTTATAGATTACTATTTGGGTTAAGCAAAGGCTACGTGTTGAAGGTCGTACTTTGACCTATGATTGTTTATTCTTACAAATTATGACTTGGATGGAGAGTTTTCTCATTTGCTCTCATACCACATCTTCTTATTTCTATTCATTGCAAAATACACCATTGAACTCACAGTCAGTTTTAAAATTATTTCACAACAATAGCTATAGAATTATCTACTCATGCATAATATGGCAAGATCGTGTGTTTTATAAAATTATTATTGAATAATATAAATGGTAAGATGTATAATGTAGTGTTACTCCTCCAAAACCATACAAAGTCGGAAATATTTGTGATATGACGTATACATGTAGTGTTTTGTACTTCCTTAATTTGACTTTGAAACAATTTTTTTCCACATAATAAGCCAAAATATCCAAATTCGGAGACCGCGTGCTTAGTCCACGTACTGTCCGCGAAATGCGAAATGGTCAGGTTGGGGTATGTTCACATATTTCTGCTGTTGTTTTTTTCTATGGTCGGGTTGTTGTCTCTTTGGCACATTCCCCATTTCCATTCTCAATTTTATTGTATATACAGATTGTTAATTTTCAACTCATTTTAATGGAGATTTTTTTAATTGCTATTAAAATTCTTCAACTTGAGTATGTCAACAGATTTGGAGTGGCGTCAACGGTTTCTGAGATACAGAGGGATTAATTCCTGATGAATTGTTTTGGATTTTATTTTTCATCCGATTAGATGAGATTTGTTTCATTGTGTACTCATTTTTGATCCTTTTTGGTAATGTATAAAGGATTTTACGTAGTTCATACGGTTATTTAGTTAAAAAGGGGGGGGGGGGGAGAGAGGGAGGGAAACACTGAAAATCACACTTTGCCACACTTTTTCAATTTAGGGTATTTGACATTTTTATTTTCCAACAGAGATGAATGGGGTGATGCCCGTCTTCTGCATTATGTTCCTCGTTTTCGTCTCTTCAAAGAAAAAGAATTAAATAAATATATTAACCGTGTCAAAATCCTTACTGTGTCCATCTTATTACTGTGTCCACACTCTTTGTTTCAACACTTGCCCAATTGTTCCGCGATTTCGCTGGCATCTTCTAGTATATTTTATAATTGGGAATACTTTGCTTGCTTGTGACAATGGTGTTCGACAAGGAGAAAACTTATCACCTTTTCTATTTTCTTTACTTTTGATTGACTTAAAAAGTTTCTTAGTGAGTTAAAATATTACAGGACTTAACAGAACGATACCAGAAGATTTGGAAAGAGAATTAGAAATATATCTTAATTTTTTTAACATATTGTGTCGAGTACTCAAAAACCAGTCATGAAGAAGCTTTGTTCATTTATAAAAAAATATAAAAACATGCGCTTGTCCTCTTGACTAAAGACTTTTGAAACCTCTCTCTCTTGTTTTGTATATACTGTAAAGTTATTATTGTTATCTCTTTACTGATGTCATACATTGACTTTATGAGAATAAAGCTATAGATTTAGAGGCCATAATTATACCGGTATGGATGATTGATTTGATTGATTTGTTGATTGATTAATATTTAACGCCACTTTCAACACTTTCATGCTATTTCGTGGCGGTGAGTTTATATTGGTGGAGGAAGCCGAAGTTCACAGTGAGACCATCCGACCTTCGTTTGGAAAACTGACAATTCTGGTCAATTAAGATAGGAGTCGAGCTTACCTACCACCTGCGGTATTCGAACTCACACACCTAAGTGTCGACAGACTAGTGATACAGTAGTTAGACTTTTCACACCACTCGACCAGCGAGCGCCCATCTCTTTCATCTGAAATTGTTTAAAGGAGATATGAAATGAACTTCAACTCGGTGTATTTCATTTACTTTCAGCTTTTTATTATATTTTCGTGCATATATTTCACAACTTCAATATAGATGGTTATGGATGGATGCTTGATGTGCAGCGGCAAATTGATAAGCATATTCGTACAAAAACATGTTACAGCTATTTTCCTAATGGATGTAGTTTAAAGGTTTGGTTGGCTTGCTTTCTTTGTCTATATAAATGTTTGTTCAAGCATTCAATAACATCATACAAGCTGAAACCCAGCCTATCTGTTGATTGGAATTGTAAAACTTAATTAAAATGCATGAGCAAACAGTTATAAAAACAAAGCAAGCAAGCCAATCAAACCTTTAAACTACATGGATTAGGAAAATAGCTGTAATGTGATATGAATATTAACCCTGCTTTGTACTAGACCGACACCCTGAGCCGGATTTTTAACATGCTAGTTCACAAGGTAACTTTCCGAAGGAAGACATGTCACCTTACCCGGACTAATTCTTCTGATTCTGAGCCGACCATCTTTTGCTCGTATTCCTTAATTTCGCGTACTTTGCAGGGAAGCAGCAAATATCAACTTGAAAGTCTTTGGATTTGACCCAGCCGGGGATCGAACCCATGACCTCTCCCACTCTATGCGAACATGCTACCACGAATGCACCACCACATGCAGTAACCCGCAATATAAAAGGTTTTGTGGGAAGCCGCTCATTTTTTGTTAGTGGTGGTGGTGGTGGGGGGGGGGGGGGGGGGGCAACATTTTTGGTAAATGTTTGATTACAAATTTCTTGAAAGAGATTTTATTTTTTTCAGAAGGGAAGCGAAATAGTTTGTTTGCATTTAAAATCAGGGAAAATAAAACAATAATTTTGTAAAAAAAATTAACCATGTTCTTTTTTTTTTATTAAAGTCAATCAAGGAAATGCACGTGCTCCTACCCACACTGCAGTCGGTGTCTAACAAATGATTAATATATAATTTACAGATCATCTGTCTAAGCTTGGTTACAAGGATCTGACAACACTTCGTTTCACTTTCTGTCCTGGTTAATATTACATCAGACAATGAAATTTCCGTCTTCATATGTTTGAAGGTGTGGATCAATCCGACAAAACCAGAGAATCCCAATGATCTTGAATTGAGCGTTTTAAGATCGGTGTAACACGGCCGACACTCGGCTAACCGAGAGATTGGTCGGTTAATCTATATTGAGTATGCGGCTATATCGGCGGTTGGTCTGTTAATCGGGTTGGCTAAAGTCTGTTAATCAGGTGTTATCGAGAAAATCATTGCAAGTTCAGCATGTTTCATTGTATAACTTTCTAAATATACTTTCATCATAAAAAGTATTCATGTCTAACAAAACAATTCAATGTACTGAATTCAGTGGTGTAATTTTTATTTTTCTAGCTTCCATGTACGATCTATAAAATGAAAAGGCGGGTTACTCATCAATAAATTTATACACATTTTACACACATAAAATGTACACAAAATGACACATTGGTTAAATTTACTTGCATTTAATATTTTGAACATCGAAAAAAGAAAAGCATTATGTTTGTTAACCATATTGATATCATTGTGTGAAAAATCTACACGAAAATCTGTATTTTGGTGACATAAATCAATCTTTATTTAAAACCTGGTCTGTTAATGAGTCGGATGTATAAAACCCGGTCTGTTAATTGGTCTGTTAAGAGTTATGAATGGCAATAAAAGTATAATTTTATTGCTATATGGGGTGTTATCGGATCAATTGAATAGGCTCAAAACGAGCAGCTAAAATATACGAAAACAACACATGAGAAATGAAACATAACATATACGGAAACAACACATGAAATTTAAAATTGATAGAAATGGTTTCAAAAAGTGTAATATTAAAGTAATATTAATTTCATCCAAGAATGATCGCATATATCATGTGGATTCTGTTTAATTGTCATGAATGACACACATTTGTAATCTACATTGATAACCAGTATATAAATCAGAGATAAACGTTGTAATGTAACTAAACATCAGTAAGTAAAATATATTGGGATGACAAAATATGAAAAATAAAGAAAGAATAATGAGTAAGATAAATAAAATGTAGAAAAAAATGACATAACAATTTAAAGAATACAGAAATAAACAATACCCCCAATCCGGACCCTCATGGTATACACGAGAATCTTGGTGAAAACGCAGAATATAGAATAATATATAAGGACAGTAAAGAGTGATGCATTGCTAAAAACGAGAGAAAAATAATACTTGTTTAAGAATATACACACGATACACCGATGGCTGTTGAAACAGTAACGGATTGCGATGTACTTATATTGGTGACAAATTTTAGAAGTTTATATGCGGACAACTATGGTGGCAGGTTAATGCCATTCTGCGTTTTAGCGCTTTAGCGTTTTCGACTAACATATTCTATATGGCGAAAACGCGAAATGGCGAAGTCGAAAGCGCGAAAACGCGAAACCGATTTCTCGTTTTCGACTTCGCGTTTTCGCCTTCGCGATTTCGCCTTTTTGCGATTTCACGTTTTCGCCCTATAGAATATGAAAGGCGAAATCTCGAAAACGCGAAATGGACTTCAACGACCACCATAGACAACTGTAGTTCTCCTCTGCACTTATGTAGAAAGGAATTAAACGGAATAAAATGAATTGAAACTTAAAATAACCAAATGTAGCTGCACTCGCTCCTTTCCGTTTACTTCTTTATAGTGATTTGTAAACAGCATATGATTAAGCAATAGAAGAAAAGAACCAATTGGATGATGCTGACAAATTAGGGTTTAACGTCCAGTGGCAAATATCATGTTCATATGTGAACGAGAACACGTTATATGTACCCTGCGTTGTATTAGAAAGACACTTTCAGTCGGAATTGAGAACGTGCTACTTCGAACAGACACAAAAATTAAGGCTGATTGAAAACGTCAATAAAAAATTCATGCATGTTCCAGAGGCCAATCCATATCACGCTAGATTATTGTGACGTCATGCAAACATAATGGCTGCTTAAAAATTCGCTCATCTGATTCGGATAGAAGTTTACCAAATTTGGAAGCATATTCATAAATCAAAGTTTTTCAACTATCTTCATACAGAACAAAAAACCAATTGCAAGACTTTAGTTCAATTTCAGGAACTTTCCAAAAGTGTATTTAAACTTTATTCAAAGCGAATATCAACCGAATCAACGTTTACCGTCACGGAAATACAGATCTGGACATATCAGACAAATTTACAAGTTGTAAAACTGGATACAAAGTTAACGGTATGAACATTAATACTAATTCAAACATTAATTAAAACTAAAACATAATTATAACTATGAAATTCTTTATTTGTTTTTCATAACAATGTCCTACTCGTCATAGTGCAAAATTCCGCGAAAAAAACGTCAACGTTTTCGCAACCTATAGGTCTATAAACATTGAAAAATGGATGTATACATTGACGGTGCATGTAAAAATAACGGAAAGCCGTCAGCAAAGGCAAGCTTTGGAATATTCTGGGAGAAAAATAGTACAAGAAATAGTTCTGGTCTAGTTCCAGAAACATACAAGCAAACCAATAATACTGGAGAATTATTTGCTGCAGTTAAATGCCTGCAACAAGTTCATCAACTTAATATAGTTAATATTCAAATAAAAACTGATAGCGAATATTTGGTAAGGGGGATCACCAGCGATATTACATACTGGAAAAACAACAACTGGAAGCTCAAGTCCTCCGGAAAGGATGTAAAAAACAAAGAATTATGGTCAGAGATTGACAATTTGTCAACAAATTTAAATGTATCTTGGGTACATGTTCCGCGAGATTCTGAAAGTGAACAAATCGAGGCCGACAAACTTGCAAAAAATGCACTAAATATTAAAACATCATCCACTAACATAATGCAAAGTCAACAACAAATCACAATTCATACAATTGATGAAAGTGAATGTAGTGATAATGATGATGAAACAATTCCGATGAAACTAGTTACCCCACGCCGGAGATCTACAATTCAAAAAGCAAAGAAAATTAGCAACAAAACCAGCTCGCCATCATTTGGTGTTATTTCCGCATTTAGAAGAATTGAAGGTTTACTTCTATCTACATCTGAAGATGTCTCAAATTTAAACGACACTGTAAACTGTCACATTGACACTTCAAATAAACAATTTCAAGATATCAATGATAAATTTGTTTCCTTGGCAAACACGGTAAAAGTGCAAACTAGTTCAACATCAGCCTCTGTTGAAGAAGTGTTAGAACAAACCCAGATCATAAAAGCGGACATTAACTCTAATAACAAAACGTTCGTTGACAAATCTAAGAGTTTATGGGATAAACTTAACTCAGTATTCCAAGAAGTTAAATCATTAAAGGCATCAAACGAAAATATCGCTATGCAAGAACAAGTTGCCCAAATACATACCAGTACCCCAAACAGCAAAAGAGAAAAAAATAATTTAACCTCAACAAAAATGACACCTGGAACATACAGTAATGCAGTAAAAAGTGGATTACAGTATAGAACAAGCCAATCAACTACTCCAAACACACCAGAACCGTTTTTGAGACAAAGGGGTGAACAAATACCAAACGTTCAGTATCATGTGACAGAATTGGAACGTCCCAAATATCCATTATTTGAGAAAAACAGTAACAAGAAAAACTTATTTCTAATAGGAAGTTCTACACTAAAACGAATGTCGGCCAGAAAAATGACAACAAATAGCATCACAACAAAAGTAAAGACTATCCGTGGAGGAAGAATAAGGGATATTGAGAATTGCCTTATAGAGCATATATCTGATGGCAAACTCGACTGTGTTGATGTCATAGCTGTGCATGTTGGAACCAACAATGTGTCTGATAGAGATACTGTTCGTACTATAATAAATGATTATAAAAATCTTATTCACACGGTAAAACAGAGCTTACCGGAAACGCAAATAATTATTTCATCAATTCTACCAAGGCCTTCAGATTACAAGTCAAACCATATTATTTCTGAAGTAAACCAGCAGTTACTAACAGTTGAAGATAATCAAGTGAAAATACTAGATAACACGTTAGACTTTTTGTACGGCAATCGTCCTAATCAATTGCTTTTTCAGGACCATGTACATACCAACGTAGACGGTGCTAAAGTTCTAAGCCATAACATTATTTCTTGTGTTAACACAATGCTTAGATTGTACGATTCAAATTCACAATTTGAACAAAATTTTTATTCGGAGAGGATAACAGGGAGGAGATATGCGCCATTAGAGACAACCAATCAAGATTATCAACATCCACATTCATTTCGTCCAAACGTCTGGAATTAGAAGAAACTTTTGAATTCTGCTCAAGTCAAGCACACGATTGTATTTTATATCATTCTATAGTTATTCTCATTGTATATGTTTGTATTGCTATTTTTCTTCTTGAGCAAAATTCAGAATGCTCCAAGTATACCCAGATCAATCCTTTTATATTCCCACACAAATCCCTTAACATTTGTCACTTAAATATAAACCATGTTTTACCAAAATTTGCCGAAATACAATACTTAATTTCGGATTCAAAATCAAACACGCATATTTTATGTTTGAGTGAAACATGTTTGTCAAGTAGTGTCAAAAATAAAGAGATCAATATTCTAGGGTACAATTTACATAGAAAAGACAGAATTGATAAATCTGGGGTGGGCTTTTACTTTATACTTCAAAACAAATAAATACGCTTAGAAGGATCGATTTGGAAATGCAAGAAATGGAGTCAATGTGGATAGAAGTTATTAATATTCATCAAAAGCCTATTTTACTAGGTTATGTATATAGACCACCTAACAGTAATGCTGACTGGGTTACTAAGTTTGAAACCATGATGTTAAAAGTTGACACTGAAGAAAAGGAAACTATTATTATGGGAGATTTTAATATTGATATAATGTCAAGTAAAAAACATGCTAAGTGGTCACACATCAAAAATATTTTCAACATGAGTCAAATGGTTACAGAACCTACCAGAGTAACTAAAACTTCATCTACTTTAATTGACCATGTGTATTGTAATCTGCCAGAAAATATTAATTATATTGCAGTTCCAAAATATTCAATTAGTGATCACTATCCAGTATGTATTTCTCATAAAAGAGGGTTCAAAACGAAAAAGCAAATTCATGATTATATAACTTATAGATCTACAAAATATTTTAACGAGACTGATTTTATTCACCATTTATCTCAGTGTCCCTTTGACAGTATACTAGAAATTGATGATCCTGATGAAGCGCTACTAAGTTTTATAAATATTTTTACTGAAGTGTTAAATCATCATGCTCCTCTCATTAAAAAGCGAGTTAAACATGTTTATCAAAATCAGTGGATAAATGATGAAATTAAGGAGGGCATGAAAAAACGTGATTATTATCATAAGAAAAAAGACACATATAACTATAAATTTTGGAGAAATAAGGTTAAATACCTCATAGAAAATTCAAAACAAAATTTTTATACTGAAGTATTAGAACAAGAAAAAGGAAATAGTAGCAAATTATGGAAACACTTGCATAATGTAAATGGTAGTGAAAATCATCATAACCATGCAATCTTAAATGACTGTAGTAATAAACCAATTACAGACCCTAAAAGCATTGCTGATACTTTCAATAATTATTTTACAAATATTACTGAAAATGTTAATCTTAATTCAAACTCAAGCACCAGTTGTTCTGGAAAACTTGATAATTATATTTCATGTCGTGTACCAGAAAATGTCTTTTTTACCATACCACAAATAACTAATGAATTTGTTCTCCATCAATTAATCACACTTGATGAGAAAAAAGCAACAGGTCTTGATAATATCAGTGCAAAGTTTTTAAAAATGTCATCACACCTAATTTCAGTTCCATTATGCCACATTTTTAATTTAAGCATAAGAAAATCAGTGTACCCATCGTTATTCAAACTGGCTAAAGTTCTACCAGTTTTTAAAAATAAAGGTTCAAAAAATGATGTTTTTAATTACAGACCTATTGCAATTTTACCATTACTATCTAAGATCCTTGAGCGACACGTAAAAACTCATTTCATGAATTTTCTAAACAAATATAATCTATTGTATGTCATGCAATCAGGCTTTCGTGCAAACCATTCCTGTCAAACTGCTATGACTTCTTTGTTAGATAAATGGTTAAAAGCCGTTGATGAAGGAAATTTAGTAGGGGCAGTATTTTTAGATCTATGTAAAGCTTTTGATCTTCTAAATCACAAACTGCTCCTTCAAAAATTACAAAAATATAAATGTTCTTATAATTCAATTCATTGGTTTACTTCGTATTTAGCTTATAGACATCAAGTCGTATCAATTTCAAATACTTTTTCAGATGTATCTACATTAAAAGCAGGTGTACCTCAAGGGTCCGTTTTAGGTCCTATATTATTTTTAATATTTATTAATGATTTGCCTTTGTGTAATCCTAATCATAATCTTGATCTTTTTGCTGATGATAGCACTATTTCTGTAATTGGAAAAGACAAAAGGTATATAAGTCAGACACTCAATGTTGTATTAGAAAATATTTGTCAATGGGTTGATGAAAACAAAATGTTAGTTAATGTGTTATATTTCCTATTTTGTAAATTCGGAATTTCAAAATATATCTATAACATTTTACATAGAGTCATGACTAATGTTGAAGTACGTTTTTTGTTTAATTTATTTGTATATAATATGATAATTTTCTTATATTTTTGTGGTTCAAAGCTAGAACATTTACTTCAACACTTGTTATTTTACAGTAAAAAGAAAGCAACATGTGCGTTTGTACCTTCTTTTATTTTTGCAAGCCGCGACGGCTTTTCCTTCCGAGCCATTGGTTCTATAATTTTGAGCAACAATGCTAATATTCAACTGACTATTTTATTTTGGTTTAGTTTGGTTGATTTTTTTTTTGGCAAACTGCCTGTAGAACCAAATTCAAATTTGTTTTCACAAAACAAAACAAAAATTCCGTGGATAGTACATGTGTTACAGTACCAGTCCTTATTCTGCCTCTGTGTCCATCCTATTTTACTATAAAACCTCACTGTATTTATAACATTGTATTGACAAAAGTGAGTAAACTGTCACATGTCAGATTTCACGATACCCATGTCCAGCAATGCAGAGTATGAGTTTTTAAAGTATCTTATATATTGGCTTAAATTCGGCAAACTCACGATATTTTTTTCAAACATAAATGGCATTTATTCAGCACCTATTAATGTGGCTCAATGAGCATACTACCTTACACAACAATAGCAGAAAACAATAGAACATTATATTTGTGACAATGTATATATATTTTATGATTACAATTGATTAACTTGATTTTCTAATCTTATATGTTTTATATTTGTAGTTGATGTTATGTGGCTTTGGGGTCAAAGCCAATTAAGGCAGAGGGGAGATGTTATAGATATATTTTGAAATTCCGAATTTACAAAATAGGAAATATAACAGCTTTGCAAGCTTTCTTTTATTAAGTATTATATTTTTTATTCTCAAAATGAATTTGTAAAAATGGACAATTTAGAAGAAAATAGATTTTACAGATGTTTGACAAATATTGATAATTATTCATTCATTAATTATACATGCTATATTTTGAATAAAAGAAAGAGTGTAGGCAATTAGGCCTATTGTCAAAATTACATAGGTTGTCGCAACATAGGTATACGAAAATCAATAATTTAGATTAAAGTGTCAGCTTGGTTGACAAGACAAAATTATGAGTGACCAATTAAAATGTTGTGGTCAGTTATGAAATTATGTAACGATAATTTTCATTGGTAAAACGAAGAAAACCTGGGATCTCTAAGCACGTGAGCAACGACCTTTTTAAGCTAGTGTTTTGGGCTATTCGTCAGTTGCCATGAGATCTCAGTTGTAATAAAATATAGTTATTTTGGAATTCTTCGTTTTTACCAGGTAATTCATTATTAATATTTTAAAGCATTCTTTTATGAAAATTACATTTCACATTTACTTTTAATTAAGTTTTATTTCTTTAGTTCTATTTATTTAAAATGAGCGTATTTAGTTTATTACATTACGATTAAATAGATGATTTTTTAAGTGAAATATACAGTAAACATAAATTCCGTAAATGTTATTTATTTCATTAATTTTCATTATTACATGCAAATTTGTTTACAGGAGATTTGTGAATTTGACGCATAATTTATTTGTAGTAAAGTTAAATTCTGTTATTTGGTTATATTTAATATTCAACGAAGTTTAAAGAAATCTTTGTTTGTCACTTTGGTTTACCTTGACAACGCAACAGAACACAAAGAAAATATTTGTTGTTTCATGTATATTGAAATCGTACCGATGCAGGATTGATCTCCAGAACAGAAATGTTGTTTCATGTATATTGAAATCGTACCGATGCAGGATTGATCTCCAGAACAGAAATATTTGCGTATTACGTAATAGCAAGAAACATTTAATATATTACAGCTTGACATTATCTATGTATGATGAACTATAAATATTGTGAAATATATTGTATGCATTTATATGAAATTGTATTATAGAGTTGCCATGAGATCTCAGTTGTAATAAAATATAGTTATTTTGGAATTCTTCGTTTTTACCAGGCCAGCTAAAGTCCAGATGACATAGGCTGAAAGTCAAGTACGACAAATGTGTCAAAAACTAAGACAATGTGTATAGGTTCAAAACAAAAACTGTCTGTAATGTGTAATGACACATTAAATGTATCCATTAATGGCCAAAAGATTAATGAAAGTCACTGTGAAAAAGTCCTGGGTATTTTTGTTGACAAAACTCTTTCTTGGTATGATCAAATTAATCATATAATCAAAAAAGTTAATTCTTCATTAGCTGTATTAAAAAGAATCAAGAAATACTTGAATCACAATGCACGAATTCTATTTTACAATGCGTATATTCTTCCACATTTGGATTACTGTTGTTCAGTATGGGGAAACTGTAACAAGTTTTTAGTTGACAGTCTACTAAAATTGCAAAAAAGGGCAGCTAGAATTATTTTAAACGAACACGATATTCGAAAACCATCTATTGAACTATTTAAGAAATCTGGAATCATTCCTGTTACTAAGAGAATATTTTACCACAAATCATTATTAATGTATAAATCAAAACACCAACTGGCACCAAAATATTTATCCAATCTTATTGTGCCTACAAGTAGTAAACAATCGTACAGACGTTACGCACGGTAATGCGTTCGGATTAAAATTACGTTATTATATGATTTTAGAACAGCAACCATTTGCCTATAAAAAAATAAAATCGCCAACATCCATATATCTACAGAAAGGCCCGACCATTTTTTCTTATTTTAAGTTAATTCTATAAATTTTTGCACCATACATTTATATTATTGAACTCACAAATCTTACTTTTGCGGTAAAAATTGCATGTCCGGCGTAACATTTCAGATTAAATAAAATGCATTTTTCTATGTTCCGTTGTAAGTTTGCACATAAAATCTGCGAAATTTAGTATATCAGCTTCCTACTAGATTTATATTATAACATCGTACCCGTTTTTGGTATTGGCTGAACTTTGAACCAAGCCTTCAACGAAATATGCAGCAGAGGAACCTGTCTTAATGAGTTTTGAGGAAAGTTTATCAAAATTTCAGTTTTATTATTATCCCTATAAAATAATCAAACCATATTAAAACTATACTCAATAGAAAGTTCAGAAAAAGATAAACATTTTCAAAGTTTCAAATGTAAAAAAAAACTTTTTCTTGAAGCAGATTTTTTAAAAATCGAAAGTCTAGCCACTATGTCCAAACGTTATTTTTGTCCATTCATTAGGTGAAACATGTTGTATAAATACTAAATGTGCATTTATAATACAAAACTAACATATTTATAAGATACAAACTATAAGTTCATACAAATGGTTAAATAAGTCGGGTGTTTTCACTAGCATTATGACTTTACATTTTTTTTTTGGAAAGTATTCCCCATGTCTAGCCATTATGTCCAGGGGTGTCATTTTGACGTTTCTGCACAGTGGCGTCTTTTATACAAATACACACTATTTACGAAATGTTTAGGCAGTTAAAATGATGCTGGGAAATGTTCATTCCAAAATGGTCTGCTGAATCAAAATAACACTCAGATTAGAAAAACATACACACATAAGGAATAAACCCTATATAGACACAGGGGAAAAGGGGGGATGGGCCGAGGGATAATTTGTTATGGACAAAAGTTTTCACGCAAATCTAAAACACGGTACCTTTATAGATTAGAAACCGATTAGAATCCGAGTTACAAAGGTCTTATAAATTACTTTCTATAAACTACTATACGTATAGATACGTATTTGTAAAATTAAACCATCAGTGCTAAAAAGATCGAGAAATAGTCTGAAAACTCGCACAGATATTGGACTAAATTGAGTTCAATCTAAAAAAAAATAATTTCAACTAAAATCATTATAAAAAGAAACATTGCTGAATTATTATATGACCGATTTTTATGAAATAAATACCATAAATTTTTATGTTCAATTTGTCAAAAAAATGTTCAGGCTAAATTTATCTTCTCATGTGTCCCTCCGGAAGCAAGATTTTTTTTAAAGGTTGCTATGTATTCTATCCAAAATAAAATTGGAAAAATTTGCATTTGTTTTCATCTAATCACAGATCAGAAAATAAAAACTATCCTTACGTTATTAATTGCCTTATACATGATAAATTTTGAAACATTTCTTCAGCTTATGACATTTATTTGATAAAAGTGGATCGAGTAGGTACTCCGCTCTTGATAACAAAATGTCAAAGTTAGTATATGGCGTCAAATTTGTCAATTATACATGTTACGTCTTGCGACGCAATACCATGCGTAACGTCACAATACTCGACTTTCATCATCGGATAATTTTATTGTCCCTAAATCAAATACAGAATTATACAAATCAAGTTTTTCTTTTAGTGGTCCAAAAGTGTGGAATTCACTGTCCAGTGAAATTAAAAAATCAAAAAGTATATCTGCATTCAAAAACTCTTACAAGTCATTTTATTTTTAAAAGTGTTGAATTTATAAGTTAAGCCACAATGTATACCATAGTTGTTTTTGTTGTTGTTGTTATATTACTTTATATACGTCTATTGTTTACATGTGTGTAACAGTAGAATAATTATTTTTTATTCATATTGTTAACATTGTATGCATGTAGAGAGCCTTATTGAAAATTGGTTTAATCCAAATGAGTCACTCTCTTTAAATAAAGATATTATTATTATATTATTATTATTATTATATTGAAGTGACACACCCCTCAATAAAATGCAAAGAAAGTCAAAATAAAAATGCTCTTTCTAGGATACTGTGGCACCGTATTGTCATTTTTGTTTACTCAGAAACATCTCATTCTTAAATTTTTCAAGGGGAAAATATAAAGGTAGCAAAATTATTGTCGTGGCTAAATAACTCTTAACTGGCACAATTTCAATTGTCAAACCCATTAACAGACTTCATTCCCATAATTTTCACTAAAACGTGGTATTATTCAAGTTATTTTACAATTATGAAATATTTACTAATGTCAATTTTTTTTTAGAACCACAGTACTATTTTTTGTCCTTTAAAGGAAATCTAAATTTGTTTGTTTCGCCTTTTATTTAAAAAAAATGCTATGCGTATAAGCATAATCAATACATACTTGCACGACGCCTTTTAGTTTTACTGAAAACTGCGCAGACTAAGAAATGTTTTTACAAGTGCAAAATGTTCTATGATAGATATCATTTTGTCAGACACTTTTCTTTTTTTGATTTGGTTCTTATAACATGCCAAAAATCTGTATATTTAATAGAGCTTAACATTAAATTAAGCGTTTTACTCTTAACAGACGTATAACCAACCCGATTAACAGACCAATCGCCCATATAGCCGCATACTCAATATAGATTAACCGACCAATCTCTCGGTTAGCCGAGTGTCGGCCGTGTGTAAGCAAAGCTTGAACACACAATACCTGTAATCTTATCAGATTGGTGTCTAAATGAATTTAAACACTGCATTTATTTATTGTTAACTGAGACCTGTTGTTCTCTTACAGATAGAGTTGTGTTTGAATTTTTCAAAGTAAAGATTTACGGCAGCGGCTTTTAACATTTTGCGTTTATTCTGGAACTATAATAAAAAAAAATAATAGTGCAATGTGTCTGAGTATACACTATAGTAAAGGTCCCTTTTGGGCAATTTTGGCTCCTCAGAGTTTTGCTGTTTTATTGGCTATTATCTTGATAACTTATCCATAGAGAAAACTTTCTTGAAAACTGGTATAGACAAGAACACTCAGATATAATCAAAGTAGTGAAGTACTGATCATCGGATGACCGCAAATTCTTGTGGATGGTCACAAACACTTGTCTCAGAAAATCATATCTATTACTTTCAAAATGATCGGGAATTCAACCTCACCGTAATAACTTTTATATTGTAGTGATACAAATTATATATTATTAATCTGTGATCTAAAAAAAATATTTTTATGAGTATTCATTGAAGAAATAAATTTTTTAACAAGCGATAAGGAATGTTATTTTGCACTCTATAATGTCTGTATTTATAAATCGGTTACCAGTCAAAAACGAAAGCTACGTAAGTAGAAATCTCTTTGGTAACAATACATCGGAATGTTAAAATAAATAAATAAGTAATAATTATGGTTATTTTCTTTCATTGGGGGTGGGGCCATGTGAGAAAACTTGATTTTCTCGTATTTTTTCATGTCTACACCTTGAAGAAGGAATAACAGTCAATAAATATCCCCTTTTCCAAATACCTACAAATTTTACCCCCCCCCCCCTCTTCCCAAAAAAAGGAACCACCTAACACTTACACAAAAACACACATTTTCAATACTTTTGTTCGTAATAACAACAAAAAAGTTCCTAAATGCATTCATTATAAGTTTAAAATATTGCGTCAGTAGTGGATCCAGATCCGGCTTCAAGTGTGGAAGTTTTTAGCGACTTCTCGAACTTAATTTGGATTTGCAGGTTATGGTCTCATTAATATTTATCACACTTTCATTCGATATTAGCTTCAGATGAAAAATTTTCTGCAGTAAAATTGTTAAAACTAAGGATTCAGGTTTTAACAATTGAGGCGAGCGGAACGAGGCGTAAAAATTTATGCCTACGGATTTTCCTAGGAAGATCCTATCAATTACTAGTATTATTAGAGTAACAAAGAACTCTACCTTTTAAAATCTTTGCATTTGTTTTCGACAAGTTTTTATTATTTTTTTACTTATTTTATTTCCATTTTTTTTATAATTTCTATCCATTTTTTTTGTCGGTTTTTGTAGTAAAGTTCATAAATATTCTCAAAATTTTTTTTCCAACATTATGATTACTTCCAATAACTTCAATTCCAATTAGTGAAAGTTTATTCCATGAAGTTTTTTAAATACAGAATAAGAATAAGAATAAGAATAAGAATTTTATTAGTATAAAATCCAAACAATAGGATTGTTACTAAAATATACAACAAAAACAAACAAACAGACAGTCAGGCATATTAAATACAAAACGATAGTCATTAAACACTACAAACATGTAGCATTGAAAGAAAAACAAAAACATAGATTATTAGTATTAATTATAATACTATTTTTGACAGCATGCCTCCTCTTTAAAATTATCAATTAAAATATTATGCTTATGTTATAAAAAATATGTTATAAATATATAAACATTATAAGTTGAGCCATCAATTACACAGTTCATATATTGACATTATAATTGTTTCTTTCATTATACATTTCACTTATGTAGTTAACAATGATAAGTAAAATATCACATTCTTCGCAGGAAAATATAAAATCAAATTTGTTTTCTTCACTCATTGAATTAAAACAGGGGACAATACTAGATATTTCATCAAACATTTTGATCCTAGTTTTATTAATTTCTGAACATATTATGATAAAATGAAATTCATCTTCCACCTCTTTATGGCATAAAGGACATATTCTATTTTCTAAAGCTGTTTTGTTGTATCTACCACGTTCAACAGCCAGCATACTATTACTTATTCTTATTTTAGCATAATTTTTTGTAACATTTTTATCTAAATTCAATAAAAGGTACTTTTCTAGTTCATACTTTACTTTAAATTTTCTGTAGGTTCTTAAGTTTATTTCCATTTATTGAATTATCATCATTAAAGAGACAATTTCTCCAAAATATAATGTAATTTTCATTGAGCTTCTTCACGATGGCTAAAAGTAATCTTTTTTTAGAGAAGGTACATTGATTTTCCCAAACATGAGTGAAATTCAATTTTGAAAGTAGCATTTTAACTTTTGAAGCAAATCCATCATTTAACTGCTTGTTAGGCTATAGCTTTATAAACATTATATAATAATGACTCATTTTCATTTGACTTTAAAATATGTAACCAAAATCCTACAGAAGACTTAAGGGCCTGTATACCAATAGGGTACATTCCCAATTCAGCTAATACAGCTGTATTTACTGCCTTTGAATTGACATTTAGAAGACCTTTCGCAAATTTTATTTGGAGTTTTACTGATTCCATAGATAAATATTGAGATTCAAGAGTTTTGTTGTTCTTCACAATATTTAGCGACCATATCTCACTACAATACAGTAATATTGGGCTAACACAAGAATTAAATAGTTTCATATGGGAAAAAACATCCATCTTATCTGAGTAGAGTATTTTTTTTTATACAAAACAATGCCTTAGAAGCTTTTTTACATAGGAGATTTACTGCATTAGTCAAAATTCCTGATGGCTTGAATAGTATACCTAAATATTTATATTCTGTGCAACATTCAATTACTTCATTATTCAATACAAACTTGTCTTTAGTAAGTTTTTTACCACTTTTATTAAATATCATTGTTTTTGTCTTGTCAAGATTGACAGTCAAGTTCCATTTTTCACAATAAGTATTTAACTTGTTTAGACAATTTTGTAAACCTTCTGAGGATTCTGATATTAATACTAAGTCATCAGCATATAAAAGACTAGACAATTTTATGTCATGTAATGTTACAGGATCACATGTGTTATCAAACATTGAGGTTAAATCATTTATATAAAAAGAAAACAAGGTAGGACTTAGAATGCAGCCTTGTTTTACTCCAACTGTGGAAGGGAACATATTAGTAATGCCTTCAGTGACTTTAACTGCAAATAAAACTTCTTTGTACATATCTTTTAGAATATTAAAGAATGGTCCATTTATGTTATATTCAGCAAGTTTGTGCAACAGAGCCTCTCTATTTATAGTGTCAAAAGCTTTTTTAAAATCAATAAAACATGCATATATTCTTTTGTTTGATTTAAAAGCCTTATCAATAATAGTTTTTAAAGTAAGAATGTGATCACTAGTTCTGCATCATTTTTTGAATCCAATCTGTTCACGACAGATAATATTATTATTTTCTGAATACTTTTCTAAACGGTTATACAAAACTCTTGAGAAAAATTTTCCTAAGCAGCTAGAAAGTGCTATACCTCTGTAGTTTGAGGGGTTATTAAAACACCCTCCTTTGAATACTGGTTTAATGTAATTTTCTCTCCATTTAGAAGGATATATGCCAGTAAAAAGAATTAAGTTAAATAATTTTACATACATGTTGACATTCATAGTACAAGATATTTTCAACATTTCATTTGTTAATCCATCAGAACCACATGATTTCTTATTTTTCAAGGCTTTCAGAGCAAGAAGCACTTCCTCTGCAGTTATCCTAACATTTAAATTTTTGTTGCAATTATTCAAAAATTTATCATCAGTGCATGATTTGAAATCAGAATTTTTGTCATGGGTAGTATTCATTAGATTTTTGAAGTATTCAAACCATTCTTTAGCTTGAATGTTTGAACTAGGATCATTCAATTCTTTTTTCTTTAAAGTTTTAACAGTTTTCCAAAACTCATCTGAAGAATTATTTGATTCCAAAATTTTTGTCAGCATTTTATTTCTAAATTGTCTATAGTTTTTCCTTATTAATTTATTAAGTACCTTTTTTTTGGACATAACTTCTAATCTTAGTTGCTTATTCCATGGTTCTTTACACAATTTCCTAGTATGGTGTTTTAAAGCTCTAAATTGTGCTTCACATTCATTATTATAGTAAGGTTTTTTAACTTTTCGGAATTTACTTTTGTTATTCCTGAACGTTGATCGTTTTGGGCCAAGAAAAGCAGCATTATACAATAAAGATGATATGTTAGAAACATTTTCATTAATTTTTTCTTCTACATTGGACAAGTTATTTTGAACAGGAATTTCTGCTAAGCTTTCTATTTCAGAAATAATTGGTTGGAAGTCAGTTTTTAATAAGTTTAATTTAAATGTATTTTCATATTCATTACTCCATTTTATGCACTTTAAAGGAGTTTTTAAGTTTTCTGGGGGTTGTCTTTTTATTTGAGACATGATATTTACTGTTATTGGACAATGATCTGATACTGTTGGGTCAAATTTATTTATTGAAAAATTTATGATACTTGGCAAGAACCCAGAGCTGCAAATACAGTAGTCATCAATAGAAGTTCCATTATGATTAAAAAATGTAACTTTTCCCTTGGAATCTCCTAAAGTTCTTCCATTTAAAATTCTTAATTGAGCAGAAACGCACAACTCTATTAATTGTTTACCATAACTGTTGGTGTTTTGTGATATCTCAGTACTTCTTGATTTAAGCACAGCATCTGCTATGTAATTTATAGGTAAAAAATCATCTAGGCTGTCGTCAATTTCATTTGTAATATAATCAGACTCACTAACATTGATATGGGCATTCAAATCACCAATTAAAGCAATATTTCCCTCTAAAGAAAATTTGGTAATATCTTGCTCTAGTTTTTCAAATATTTGTTTATCGCAATTAGTTCGCATAGTGTATGATGAGTTACTGGGCGGTATGAATCTTTATTGCATTAGCAACAACATTGCTTTAGCATAATACATATATACATATATGACAAATATGACAGAATACAGAGAACAATTAGACAAATTAAATAATGCAGAGATAACTTATAATAGTATGAATAATATATTAACTGATAATTTGCAATCTTAGTTTCCATGCAGCTTTAAGATATTTACATAGGTTTTTAGTTAAGCTTTTTGACCCAGCTTGTAACAGAAAAATTAGCTTTCGTGTATTTGGCCATGAACAATAATACTTTGGCAAAAAATTACATCTAAGTGTTCTATATGCAGGACAAATCAACACAAAATGATATTCATCTTCAATATTATTCATTTTACAACATCTACAAATACGATTGTCTCTAGGAATATTGTCATAGCGACCTGTTTCTAAATATAATTTCAAGCTTCCACTACGTAGTTTTGTAAGTATACTGGTATTAAAATCATATTGTAAATATTTCTCCAAACAAAAATCTAGTTTGAAACATTTATAGATAGACAGTTTTTCACAAGCATTAATATTAGCATACCAGCGTTGATAATATTGATCGTTGATACGTGATTTAATAAGGTCAAATGACACATTTATGTGATCCTGGTTAATCCATATATAATTCAAACCTAAACTAAATAAAAGGTCTCTTACATTGGATGCCCAATTTGTTTTGCCATTAGTAGCATCAATACATAAAACTTTATATACATCATACACAATATTTGGTTGGTCCTTAATTAAATGCAACCAATATTTAACAATTCTATATTTTCTTGAAATACACATCGGAAAGTGTCCGAGTTCACCACATAAAAACAAAATTGGTACAGTTTTACCCAAGTTGAGTTTATATCGACAAAAACGATTATGAACGTATTCTATTTCGTTGGCCCGATGAAATCCCCACACTTCGGACGCATAGTTCAGAACGGATCCAACCATACTATTGAATAAAAAACACTGTTGACTTGGACCAATGAATACTCTTTTCATCGAGTTGATTAAAGATGATAGAGCTCTAGCTCCTTGTTGTGCCATTCTTTTTTGAGTTTGAACAAATTTACCATTGAAATGTAGCAGCATACCAAGATATATATATATATGATTTGACGATTTCAAGTTCTTGGCCTTCGAAATAAAAATTGTCAGTTACGGGCTTCCAACCATTTCGAAATACGACAATTTTTGTTTTGTCCGTATTTACAGTTATATTCCATCTTCTACAGTAGAATGAAAGTTTATCTAATAAAATTTGCAATGCATCGGGAGACTTTGCTAGCAGAACTGTATCATCAGCAAATAATATCAAACATATGAGATAACCATTAAGTTCGAATATGTCACCATTGTTATCAACTTGTATATCACTGATTATATCGTTAATGAAAAATAGGAACAAGAGAGGAGAGAGTGGTTCTCCTTGTTTCACTCCAAGAAAATTTATAAACGCATCAGATAAGCCGTCTTTCGTTCTAATTCGTAGACGCACGGTTTCATATACTGCTTTAATAATTGTTATAAATTTGCCACTGACTCCACTTTGTAATAACTTGTACCAGAGAATTCTCCGAATTACCTTATCAAAGGCTTTGCGGAAATCGACAAAAGCACAATAAACTTTAGACTTCTGGTGTAATATGTGTGATATGATTCCATGTAAAATGAATATGGCATCAACAGTTGACCGGCCTGGTCGAAATCCGAACTGATTGTCAATAAGCTTTTCTTCGTCATCGGCCCAATTGATCAATCTGTTAGTCAAAATAGATGTAAAAATTTTAGACATCACACTTACTAGAATTATAGGGCGGTAATTATTTGATTTGGGTCGGATAAGTCTCCACTTTTTGGAACTGTTATGAGGATTCCTTCCGACCAAAAATCAGGAAAAATTCCCCTATTGAATATGAAATTAAAAATCATTTTCAAAATCGGAGCAAAAAAGTTCGGCCCGGCAATAAACATTTCATTAATAATATTGTCACTTCCCGCACTTTTTCCAGTTTTAAGTTTTGAGATAGACTGCAGAATTTCATTTTCGGAGATTTCATTATCCAGCGAATCTATAACAATGTCATTTAAAAACGAGTTAGATTCAATCAGATTTATAACTTCTTCGCAGATATCAGGAGGGTTTCCACCAAGTAACTGTTCGAAATGTTTAATAAGTAAGTCACTGTCAGCAAGACATTTATTTTTGTTCATTGGTTTAAATGCCGACCAAAATTTTCGAGGGTCAGATTTGGCAAATTCGCAGAGTTCCTGACCTTTAGCTCGCTTATAGTTAGTCACCGCCAACCGTTTTGTTCGGTTGTACTTGTTTCGGGCTAAAATAAAATGCTGGCGATTAGCATCAGTTGGATGACGTTGGTAAAAATTTCTCGCAGAGTTAAAGTCTCGTCTCGCAGAAGAACAGTTTTGGTTAAACCAATCGTTATCATGGCGTTTCACATATGTTTCGCTACGTTTTCGTACAGTTTTACCAAAAACAGCAAAAGCGCTGTCATATAAAATACGGTTTATCTCCCTTACTGCATTATTAACATCATCGGCACTATTCATGTTTCTGACCAACGAACTAAGTAACTCATTATGTTGTGATAGCAGTTGAATATAGTCTTGGTTTTTACTAGAGTCCCATTTAAGGTATTTGTGATCACTTGGCAAACTGTTGCACTTGATATTGTTATTTAGACCTATCTCGTATGATAAAGGAGCATGATCAGAAAATTCATTAAAGTCTATTACACCAAAGTTCTTGATAATACCATAATTTTCGGGACAAACCAGCAAGTAATCATTTACACTTTGACCCCTAGATGTACAAAAAGTATAAGATCCAAGAGAATCATTTCCGAGACGACCATTCGCAATAGTTAGTCCTGTATTGTAACATAGTTGTATTAATTTGCGTCCGTATGCGTTTATTACTTTGTCCATCGAGCATCGTTTTGAAATTATAGGAGATACATCGGGCTCAACGCAGTCGATATACTTTTCTAAATTATCAGTCTCAAGAATATCATTTAGCTCGCCAGTGCGGCTATTCATATCACCACAAACAATAACTGAACCTTTATATTTATATTCTAAAAAAATATTTTCTATATCATCATGAAAATCATTATCACAAATTCGATTAAAATTAGACTTTTCGTGGGGTATATAAACAAAACATATATATAAATCCTCATTCAAATTAAAATATAACTTAGAAAACTTTATAAGCACAATACCATGATCATATTCTTTTTCAATAAAAATACCTTCAAAAATATTATTTTTACAAAAAACAGCAATACCTCCTTCTTCTCTTTGGCCTATATTTTTCTTTCTATTAACAGAAGTTACCATAGTGAAACCTTCAATATTTATCAAAATGTCTTTTTTTAACCATGTTTCACATAAAAATAACACATCATAACTATTTATTAAGTTCAAGAAATCATTGTCATCATAACAAGACTCTAAGCCATTAATGTTCCATGATAAATATTTTAAAGCATGTTCTCTGGGTAACCGCTAAGGTTTATATTCCTGGCCGCCAACATGAATTTTGTCCCTGACAAAGTAGGCTTTTACATTTTGGTCTCTGAGTTCTTTCATGAGTGGTAATAGTTCTTTCCTGCGATTTTGAACATCTGTTGGTAACTGTTCCGATATTCCAAACGAAGAATTTTTCAATGTTTTAGCGTTTTTACGCACTAGTTCACGGTGTACATAAAAAGAGAATTTGGCTAATATTGGTCTGGTCTTCCCGCCTTTTCTACCAATGCGATGAGCATCTGACAGCTGAATTTGATCTGAGTTTTCGAGCTTCATTGTATTTTTGCAAAAGTCAAGTATAATATCAGGACAATTTTCAACTTCAGTTTCTGGAATATTGTAAAATATCAAATTGTTCGACATTGATTTCATTTGGACGTCCAAAAAACTTTCTTTTAGTTTGTCATTTTCCTTTTTCATATCGGACAAAGAAGATCGAAATTCATGGCCAACATTTTTAACTTCCTTACTGTTAGTTTTTAAAGATTTAGAAATGTTATTGACCTCTGTTTTAAGTTCCGTTAGATCACACTTGTGTTTGTCATAGTTATCGCTGATGTGCTGCGAACACCTTTCTACCTGTTCCATACGGTCATCGAGAGATTTAGTACCCTGTTCAAGGCGGATAACTTTGGCATTAATTGAAGTAACAATGCTATCAATTTGTTCAAGTTTATCAAGTTTCTCTTGGTATATACATGGAGCAGATGAATAGATTTTTCTCAAAGCCAAACTAATTTTTGTCAAGTTTAAACCACATTATGTCACTCATTGTTTTATCAATTAATTTAACACCTTGCAAAATTTCCCTTTTAATAAAAGTGGCTAAACCACCCCATACTCTATTAGTTTTAGACTGTCTGCAGTTAGTAAAACATTTGTATCCATTATAAAATAAAATATCCTTTGAGGAGGCATGTGTCTCTGATAAACATACAATATCAGATGTCATTATATTACTAAAATTTTCATCATCTAGTTTACATATCCTGTCTCCACTTAATTTTCTAAATAAACCATTAACATTCCATGAAGTAATTGATACATTTCTTGACACTTTAATACACATATTTTTGAGTTACAAAACAGACAAACAAACATCATGAACAAGGATAGGGTTCTCATTAACCTAATTAGCTAATGCAATTAGCAAATGTATAATTCTTTTTAAAATTGTATCAATTGTTCATTGTTGTACCACAATGAGATATATTTTGTAATAGTTATTAATTAGAACTGTTTTATTCATAATAAAATTTCAAATTAAATCTTTTAAAATAAACAGCTAGAGTTATCCCTCTTTACCTAGCAAATAGATTAATGACTAAGAGAGAAAACCAAAAATATGAAATAAATTTAATAAGAAATCTAGAATTTACATCTTTTTAATTCTTCTATCTATGTAAAAAGAAAATGGGACTTTAAAGTATTTTTTCCCTTACTTAAAGTACACAAGACCCTCTGGCCTAAATCAACATGTATATATTCACAAGTTTCTTAAATTTAAAAGGAAAAAACATTCTTTTTAACAACAACTATTATAATTGTCTTCACACTTTTTGTGCAATGATTGAAAATTTAATGACATTTAAATACATTTGCAAATGCAGATGCAATACTGGTCGCTAAGTCAGAAATCTGACTTTGGCTAAGGTCTCTATCCATTTCATGTCTGTATGATTGGTTGTATTGAGATGTACTGTTGTCATAATTTCTGTAGTAGTTAACTTCTCCATCAGTATTGTATGAATTGTCGTAACCAAATGATTTTCTTATACTATCATTTCTGTAATGGCCAAGTTCCGTCTTATCCTCTTGAGTATACCAGTTATTGTTATACAATGGTCTCCTAGTGTTATCATCCTTGTATTGGTGACTTTTGTTGTAGCCTGTATTATTGAGTCTGTGGTTGTAATTGTACTTAGTACGTCCTCTATAGTTTGTACTGTGATCAGTCTTACTCACTCTCTTGTTCTCTGATTGCCTTTGTGGAAACATGGTTTTTCTTATATTTCCAGCAAGAACCCCAGTGCCTTGATATATAGATAAACGAATGGAGTCAGAGTACAAATTTTCCATAACATCTCCATTGTCAGCTGTGAAATTATTATTTTCACATATAAGTAATGTAGATGTTGTTGCAAATTTTAATTTTATCATTTCATTCAATGCTTGACTCTTTTTATTTAACAAGGTGTATTTAGTTGGGATATAAACTAAAGAAAGCACAACACTATTTGCTTTACCTAAAGCTTTGTTTACCATTTCTTCGTATCTAGGGAATATATCTTCAGCCGAATCATCTCTCACTTTGATGTCATTAATTCCGACATGAATAATAATTGATCTTGCCGAAGAAATATCCTCTAATGCTTCAATAACGTTTTCTATTCTGTATGTTGTTTGTTTGAGACCTGCTTGTCCAGAGCCTGCTAACAATCTTTTAATGTCTACCTTGTGGCCAATAGAATCGTGATAGAAAATAGTATCGAGTTTTGCATTATTTAAATATGCACCATTTACTGCAGATTTTGGTGTTTTATAGGGTATGTCCCCATCATTCTTGTTATTTTGCAAATTACTTTTGTTTATATCTAAATGTTGTTGGATTGATGTCAGGCTCTCGTCAGTTGTGAGAGACATTCTATCAGAGCTGTTATGGGTTCAGCTGTTAGATCAAGATTAGATGCCAAGTTTTCTTCTTGTTGATCATTGTTGAAGGAAGAGTTGTTATCTTGAGGTACCCTTTTTGTTTGTTTTTTCCATGGCTCTCCGTCACAATCATACAGAAATGACTGAATTCTTTCTTGAAGGTTGTGAATTGTTTTGTCTTTGTCGTCTATCCGCTCTTTGAAGGTCATTTTCAAGTTGTCTTTATCATTTTGTATTTGTTCAAGTTTTAGGGAAAGTTTCTCAGTTTCTATGTTTGATTGAATTTTTTCTTCTCTAATTACACTGATCTGATTTTGATGTTCAGTTTTTGTGTTTTCAAGTTCTTTTGCATACTTCTTTTGGTTTCTATCTTGTAATTCATTAAGTTGTTGAACTTCTTTTCTTAATGAACTAATCATATCATCTTTTTCTTTTATTTGATTTTCAAATAGTTTTATTTCAGGTTGGAGTGTCTCAGATGAACCTTTTGATTTTTTAATTTTTCGAAGTTCCTGCAGAGTATCATTATGATTTATTCCTAAAATGTCTATTGTGTTGGCCAGAGTTGAAGTAATTTTGACTAAAGATTCTTCAAAAATGTCTAACCTGTTGTTAATCATTAGGACTGCATTTGAATCAACCTGTTCTGGTAAATTTATATAATTTTCATCTTTATTTGTAGCATTTGTAACGGGAGCATGTTTTTCACTTTTATTAAGTGTTTTATCCTTATTTTCAGTCTTGTGATTTTCATTATCTTTCTCAGAATTTGTCATTGAACTGGTAAGAAGAATTTTTGGATTAGTTTCTTCATTCATGTCAGTATTGGTGTCATTTGAATTGACACTTACACAGTTGTCATTTCCTTTTTTGTCTTGATTAATTAGATTATCGACCAGTTGTTTACAGGCTTGAAATTTGTTGTCACAAAATGTCTCCCAACCTTTTCCTTGGATCAAAATTTTCCCAGTGGTAAGATATATAATTATTTTGTAAAGAAAGTCATCATCACTGACATCAGAGTCTAAGCTGTTGGACACAACAAATTCAGTTTGAATAATTTTCTCATTTTCAGCTTTCTTATCAATCCATGTGACATCAAAACCATCGCCTTCCTTGTTGTAAATAAGATCTCCGAAAGCAGATATCCATGCATGAATTCTTGTATTTGATGTTATAAAGCTGGCACAGTTTCCTTTTTGTTTGTAGAACGATTTATCAATATATTCGAAGGGGATTATCTTTCCGTTTGAAGATTTCTGACTATTTTTATATATTTCTGTTACATTATAAAATTTAACAAGGCTCTCTACGTCTGTGTTTATTTGAGATCGGGTTGTTTTGGCGGCCATTGTTGTTTTGTTTTGGTTACCGCAATATAATGGTATTCAGATATGTGTCCCTTTTAAACTCAAATAGTTAGTTAATTTAGGTAAATTTTTCATCCCTCCTTGGACATGATGTTTTAACTACTCAAGCTTTCATTGGTTGACAAGTTTGTGTCACTTTAGTTCATATTTCAGTTAGTTTGGAGAAAAATATTTGCGTACTCAAAATATGGTGGCTGCTATCGAGGTGCGTTCGATTTAAATACAAGAGATTAACAGATTAAAATAACCTGTCTTTTTTAAATATTTAAAATATTAAGTTTTTATTCAATTTATAATTTAACATTAAAAATTGATTCGAGATTTCAGTTATCTTGATCTGTAATATATATTCGAATCTAATCAGTAAACTTGACCATCTTCTTTAAATATGTCAGACCGTACGCGTACGGTCCAAATACTCATATGGTCCGAAACATACATACTAGAAATTCGTGTATTAACTTCTTATAGAACTTTTTTTTATGGTGTACATAAATTGACAAATATAATGCCCTCCCTTGTTAAAATGAACATAGAGCATGAAATAAAAGAATTATTTCTTAAATTTAATAATTTTAACCGTATGTTCATTATTGCAGACTCCGTATGTTTATTATTTTAGACCAGTCGATTAAAACCGTTGCAATTTTTCCCAACAATATCAGATGTTATTTTTTTCTATCTTAAAACGAGATACTAACATGCCAAGGTTTATCTCTTTTTAAATCTCAACCATTTTCCAAACGACAGCTAAAAGTTTGAGCCTGATTAATTGTTACTCCGCAGAAGCAGATCGGAATCAGTTCTGACTTAGTGAGTAATCGCTTTAATCGTAATCATGTTCATTGACCATCAGGACGATGAATGCACATCATCATAATGATGTTTCGACATCATCATAATGATGTTCTGACACCATATAAAGATGTAAACCGAACCACACCCTATGATGTTACATTGTCATAATATAATGACATTACCACATCATATAACGACGTTAGCACATAACATGTTGATAGAATTAAAAGTGGGCAAACCAGGAGTAAACCGAACAAAGAGATTTAACTCTTGCCATTGTGTTAAGTGAATTTATCCTTATGTTATGTGCTAACGTCGTTATATGATGTGGTAAGGTCATTATATTATGACAATGTAACATCATAGGGTGTGGTTCGGTTTACATCTTTATATGGTGTCAGAACATCATTATGATGATGTCGAAACATCATTATGATGGTTTACTCCTGGTTTGCCCACTTACATATACAGCAAATAACTAAACAAGAGGCTGTCACAACGACAGCAAACCGGATTTATTTACATTTATTTGTGTCCTGGCAATATCAGATGATATCATTACTGATGAATGGTGAAAGTGAAAATCATCAATATCAAATTTGACCTCTATTTTGTCATCAGTATCAACATTTTGAAATAATAATATTTGAAAAGCTTAGATTGAATGGTTCATGAGTAAATGCAACAACGTGAATGGAAACGCCATTTTACGATCTTTCAAGAACCATAACTCCTGAACAGTAAAAGTCAAAATCGTCATTATGGAACTTGACCTCTATTTTGTCATCAGTAACAACATATTAAAATTTCAAAAGCTTTGGTTGAATGGTTCATGAGAAAATGCACGGACACGACGGGAAACACCATTTTTCAATCTTTCAAGAACCATAACTCCTGAATGGTAAAAGTCAAAATCGTCATTATTGAACTTGACCTCAATTTTGTCATCAGTAACAGCATATTAAAATTTCGGAAGCTTTGGTAGAACAGTTCATGCATAAATGCACGGACACGACTGGAAACTCCATTTTTCAATCTTTCAAGAACCATAACTCCTGAACGGAAAAAAGTCAAAATCGTCATTTTTAAACTTGACCTCCATTCTGCCCAAAAAGGTAAAAACCCATATTAAAATTTTGGGGAATTTGGGTTTTAAGGGGTTTTTTGATTTAAAAAGCCCCGGACAAAAATTTGATTGCCCCCTTTTTCGGGAACCATAACTCCTGAAGGTAAAAGTCAAAATGGGCCATTATTGAACTTGACCTTCGTATAGTTGTCATAATAACATTTTAAAAAATTTTAAAAGTTTTGGGTTGAACTTTTTATGAGTTAATGAAACGGACAACTTTTTATTGCCGCCCGCCCGCCCGCCCCCCCCGCCCGCCCAAACCCCCCGCCCGCCCGCCCAAACCCCCCGGCCGCCCCCCCCGCCGTACACCCCCCAAATCAATAACCGACTTTTTTGTCAAAAAAAAACCGGGTTTAAAAAAATAAAAATTGCCCTTAAAAAAAATTCTTTGTTTTTCTTAAATTTCCCCCGAATGATTTTCATTTATACATTTGAGTACTCTTTTTTGCAAACTTTATTTAATAAAAAAAAATTTTTAAATTTTTTAAATCATTGCAAAAGGGGAAATCAATTAACACAGAAAAGTAAATAAGGGCGAAAAAATGTAAAAGATGAAAATACAATCTTTTATATATACATTTAAAAGTAACAAAACATTTAAAAAATTTTAAAGTCACAATTAACAATTTTAAATTTACTTCATTGTTTTAAATTCAAATGGAGAAGATGGGGTGTTGCTCAGAGTAATCTACCACGTTGAGGGGCCTTTTTGGTATCTTTTATATGAGTCTGGGGTCTATTACTCTGTAGGCGTCTTTAAGGTGAGCGGTTTTCCCCCCTGCTGCATACTGGATAATGGTTTTTTTCTGTTAGGCTTTTTTCTTCTTCAGTAGCTCAATGATCTCGTAGATGTTTGGGTGGGGGTTTTGAGTTTTTTTCTTATTTTTTTTTGTGCCATCCTTTTCCCGGTGATTTGTCATGGTGCGGGGGCCTTCCCGTGGGAATAGGGGGGTTTCCCTAAAACGGGAGTTTTTTAACCCAAAAGTCTGTCACTAATCGTAAATGAACTTTAAGGGGTAAGTTTTCATTTTTCTCTAATGTCTTTTTAAAATGTTTTTTCCAAACACGTCCCCAAAAAGGGGGGGGGGAACAAAAGGTA
>JAHUZM010000380.1:0-42377 GCA_019925275.1 Mytilus edulis
ACTAGAAACACGTCAAAACTGGTAGCACACTAAGATGAGTGATAATGGTAGTGTTGTCTAGGAGATAGTAAACAAGCATAACAAAGGTCGTAAAAAGGGTGTGTTTATTTCCACCAACATCAAATAAGGCGAAACGCAAAAGTGCGAAACCAAAATCAGTTCTCGATTTTGCACTTTCCCCTCCTTGTTTTTTAACTTTTCAGACGAACTTTCAAAGAAGATGAACGCTAAATGACAGCATCCGGTCATCAATCAAGTAAGCATCAAAGAACTCTATCCTACAACCAAAATATTGTGTGATAAATTGGGTTTGCATTGTCAACATATCCACCTTTTCAAAAATTAACATAAAAGATATAACGAAATGTGTATTGTTTCCATTTATGAAACGAAAAAACAATCAAAACCACGAAGACCACAGTGAAAAAAAGTTGAAAACAGTAACACCAAGGATCTAGCTAGTGTGCTCCTGATATAGACAAACAGTTCGTGTTCTAGTATTGACATTCGTTATCTTGCTTTGTTAATTCGCATCAAAAAGGAGGACGAAGACAACGAATATATATACTCATAATTCTTACTTCACTTTAGGAAACACACTACGCCATGACAAAAAAAAAAAGAAAACAAACACCACAAAACATCACATAGAAAGCTAAACGACGAGTAACACGAATACCACCAATATCCGGGGAAGAGTAGCCGGTACTCTGTAATGTTACAGCGGATTCCATTGAGTGTGTAGCCAAAGGTAATATCTTTGGTTAGCTTGCTTGTTAGATGAACCGTGAAGTCATTGTTAGCTTAGGTAAACTACCCTACTTTAAGAATAGACTAGTCCTACAGAAAACAAATCAATCTGTCTGTTCGACTATGCTTATTCGAAAGGAGGGTATAGTTTATCTAACCCAACAATGACTTCACGGTTCAGATAACAAGCAAGCTAACCAAAGATATTACCTTTCGCTACACACTCAATGGAATCTGCTGTAATAGATGTCAAAATGTTGCTTTTAGTGACAAATTTGATATTTTCAAGCTTTCGGGTGTCAGCCTAAATATATTAACGTTAGTAATCAAATTTCTGTTTTTACTCTATATACCAGCAGTCGATTTCACAAAAAAACTTACGATTAAGATTGATCGTAAGTATACTGAATTGTTCATGACTTACGATCAATCTTATAGTCTTAAGTTTTTTTGTGAAATCGAATCCTGTATTATAAGTATTACAATAATATTACAAAATCCGAACATAATGAGAAGAATAACCGCTTTCTTCCATGCATCTGTAATGTCGCATTGGATAGACAACGCATGTACATGTATAAGTTGAGTTTATTTTTCAAAAAAATGTGTATTATGGACAATGCATGCAAGTGACAATATTTCTCTCCGGATATGGTATGGTAGCCTTCATGTTTGTAAATTTCTCCTAAATTTTGTGTTCTGTGAACAATGCGTGCAAGTGACATTATTTCTCCCTGGATATAGTATGGTAGCTTTCAAGTTTTGTATATTTCTCTTTAATTATGTGTCCTGTTGAATAGGCGTGTAAGTGACATCATTTATCTCCAGATATGGCATGGTAGCCTTCCAGTTTTGTTTATTTCTCTTAATTTGCGTGTTCTGTGGTGAAGATGTGCAAGTGACATTATTTCTCTCCGGATATTGTATGGTAGTCTTCAAGTTTTGTATATTTCCCTTAAATTGTGTGTTCTGTCGACATACGCTGCAAGTGACAAGATTTCTCTCCGGATATGGTATGGTAGCCTCTAGTTTTGTATCTTTCTCTTAAATTGTGTGTTCTGTGGACAATGCGTGCAAGTGACATTATTTCTGTTCAGATATGGTATGGTAGCTCTCAAGTTTTGTATAATTTTTATAATTTGTGTGTTTTGAGGACAGGCGTGCAAGTGACATCATTTCTCTCCGGAGATGGTATAGAAGCCCTCAAGTTTTGTATAATTTTCAAAATTTGTGTGTTTTGAGGACAGGCGTTAAAATGACATCATTTCTCTCCGGAGATGGTATAGAAGCCTTCAAAAATGTAAACTAATTGCTCAATATCACATTCTTTCCTTATTCGTCTTATATTATTATACATACTAAGACCCTTTAACAACGTAGTTCTGACTGTGGTATGTTAGAGAAAAAATTAGTTCGATAACAATGGCAGAATATTATACGTTGATAGGAAATATTTATTGAACTATTTTGCATAGCTAATATCTGAACCTTTTTATCTCAATTTTTGGATATCTTCCAATCGATTTGTTTATTTTAAACATCAATACTTTACATACTTCCCCGTATTTTGTTCGGTTCTTTGTGGTACTTGATCTAGATGTTGATAGTTCTTGTATACTGGTTCAATATTAACTGAAATATTATTACGACGAGTTTTTCTCATATTAATTAAATTAAACAATCAATGACGGCAAAACAATGATGAGAAAAACAAAACAAAATTGGGTTCAATGCTAACAATGATTCTGCAAAATACATTTTAAATAGCTTTAATAGGTAGAAAAACTTTGCAATATATTAAATTGTCGTTGTTGCTGACAATTGCAAATTAAAATTGAAGTCAAAGCACTGTATCATTTTTCTCCATGTTTTCAAAACATAGCAACAGTATGATTTTAAAGCAGGTATCTGAATCAATTTTCTATTCATGAAAATTTTAAATTTGCTTGATGTATTGCATAAATTTGAATATTTTATGAAGCATTTAATGATCAATGTTATTCACGGGGAACTAAAATTACGAATTTATTTTAGAACGGACACGGACCTAATTAAATGGCACAGCAGTGCACTCAGCAGTCAGCAGACAAGTTTTCATCGTGTTGTAACTGGCGATATGTCACTTTCACAGCATTTTACTGGCATCATGTTTTTCGGTCTGTGCAGCCGCCCGTCCGTCCGTCCGTTCGTTTGTCCCGCTTAGGGTTAAATTTTTTGGTCAAGATAGTTTTTGATGAAGTTGAAGTCTAATCAACTTGAAACTTAGTACACCTTTTCCTTATGATATCGTCTTTCTATTCCTAATGCCAAATTAGAGTTTTGACCCCCACGGTCTACTGGAAATAGAAAATGATACAGCGAGTGGGACATCCTTGTACTATGGACACATTTTGGTTAGTTACAATATCAAATCTATGTGGCTTCCGAATGCCCGATATACAATTACAACTTTGGAATTTATACAGTAATAAGAACGGGTTTTCCAGTTATAATCTTCCGTGTCATAACGAAATATAAAAACTGTCAATTTTATTTCAATTGTTAAAAAAGTATTTTTTTTATTAACAGTATCAATTGGAAGAAAATGAAATATGTACAAGATCATTTACAACTGAACTTAGTTGTTTACTTGTCTCCAAAACAGCCCTTGTCCAAACTGAAAACACAATGTCGAAAACTAAGTCAGTCTACAATATTTTTGGGACATGACCATAAACCCAAGTTTTCTAGTTTAGAGACCTGTTGATGGGCAGTTATTAGGTGTTGATAATAAGTGGAATTAATCAATATTCGTCTGATTTCTATACCTTTTTTCGCGGTTTTTTTAAGTCGAATATGTGATAGTTCCTTGTATGTGTGTGTGTGTGTGGGTGGGTGTGATTTATCGTTTGGTTGATATTGGGCTTTGTGTTGAATTCCGACTTATATATAGCCAATCCTTCCATGTACATTGGATTCAGCAAAATGATATATATGTTCAAATATTGATGACGGTCACTACGCTTAAGTAAGCTTGAAAATGTGACCAAAATCATTTACATGAGTATATCCATCCCTGATGAATGACTAACTGAGTGATTGACTGCATGGTGTTTAACGAGCAGTGGAAAATGTTTCATGCTTATAAAAGTGTTTAGAATATCCGAAATATAATATATATACTTATACAATTCTTTATTTTATGATTTTTATTAACATTTCAATTTGCACATACAATTTATTTATTGCATGTTAATTTTCTCAGTTACTTACGTCATAAGGGATTTATAAAATTCCTTGTTATATAAAGCACAAAATTGTAGCATAAATGGCAACGTAAAATGCACAAAAGTAAATATTACATCTTTTTAGTTACATTATACACACGTTTCACGTGCAGTCGTTAAAGCTAGTGTCCTCTCAGCACGTTTACTAACAGAGGAGTCAAGAGGCGGTAGTTTCATAAGACTTAAAGGAGGTCTATTTGCAATTACCCCTGGAGGCCGATTTGCTACTTCCTGAGAAGAACGTCCACGTCGAGACATAGGTCGTGAGGATGATGTATAGTCCAATGTTGTATTTTGTGACGACTGAACACTATTTTTCTGGTAATTTAATGTCGTACTATTGACTGGATTAGAATCAATTGACAGTATAGGCTTTGGTCCAT
The DNA here is from genome assembly GCA_019925275.1 of Mytilus edulis. Lineage (NCBI taxonomy): Eukaryota > Metazoa > Mollusca > Bivalvia > Mytilida > Mytilidae > Mytilus > Mytilus edulis. The sequence goes on from JAHUZM010000380.1 coordinate 4,400, forward strand.
TTGAAGTCATGATGACCCTATCTGACTTCGGTCTATTGTTCATATTTGAAGTAGAATTTCCGTTTTTTAGTAACCTCGCTTCCGTTCTTTGACGCACAAGATACACATTTTCCGAAGTAGGTCGACTAGCTCGAACATTACCATATTGCTGCCTGCGGTGTCGTTGTCTGGTCGAAATTTCAGACATGGTGTCTTCTCTTTGACGATTTCTAGCATGCTTTTCATATTGTGCTTTACTGAAGCTTGTGTTTGTTGTGTTGGTATTTTCAGAGTTTTTATTTGTGCTTCGTAAATCAGTCCGTTCACGTCTTATACCAGTTCGTTCACGAATTATACCAGTTCGTTCACGTGTTATACCCGTTCGCTCACGTGTAATACCCGTTCGTTCACGTGTTATATCAGGTTCAACACATGGTACTGGTGTCTTAATATGAGCATACCTATCGTACCCTATAGGGTCAATAATGTCATTAGTAGGCGTGGCTGGCGGAGCCTGGACATTGAATGATGTCTCTGTTAGCACCATTTTTCTATTTTCGCCTTCATGGCGACTAGGACATTCACGATATGAACCCTCGACATCTCGTTTTCCTAGTCTAGAAGTTGGTCTTGTAGACCGACAGCGTCTTTGTGCAGTAGAATCAACAGGACTCTCATCTTCGTCGTCCGCCGGTAGATGGCGTCGTCGGACGTAGCTTGATTTTGGACGATTAATTCTGGTATTAATCATTTGTTCTTCGTCGGCCATTTTTGTTTCCTCCTCGTCAGATGATGAATTATTTATTATATTTTTATCATTATGAAATCCCATAGAAGTTTTAGATCTACCACCTTTTTGTTTATGCACAGATAGACGTTGTGATAGTCTTTTTTCGGTCTCTTTAAATGAGCTATCACTTAAGCTATTATCCCCTTCCGCACAGTGATCGTCTTGGCGATGTAGGGCGCGTTCGGTAAACTTTTTATTTAATTCCTCTTGGTCCTGAACAAGTCTGAATATCTGATCTGCTTTTGATTCGTGAAAACTTAAATTAATTCGAGACAATACTTTATCTGAAGAATTTCTGGGTGGTTCTGGATCGCTGTCGTTACTAACAATAGTAGCATTCGATGAGGCCATGGTCTACATGGTTGAAACCTGTAAATAGACCAATGAACTGTTTACATTATGATATACATTGTAATTCCGTGTCAAGACTTAATTAAAATGCCGAACAAAAGACAAAAAGAAAGAATTGGCATTTTAAAGATCATGCGTTTCAAATTACCAAACACAATCCATCTTTTCATAAATATATAACAATGAAAAAGAAAACCTTACATTTTGTTTACACTTTCGATTTTATTCCTTGTTGGGTTATAAATAATTGAAGCAATTACTGACTTTTTTGTAAATACATACTGACATTGCACGTGACTAGCCTGTATTGAAAATTGATGTACCATGCATTTTTTATACTATTTTTGTCAATTTTCAAAAAGACATATTATATATAATTTAAAAGTGCATTGAACGGAACATAGAGCATGATAAATGAATTTGAATAATAAATAATAAATTCTTATGTCATGTTTAAATATATGTGTAAGTATAAAAGGCAAATGAATTGTTTAAATATCCATATAAAATTGTGCGTGTTTAAAATATAAAATAGCTATGAAAATAACGAAGTATTGAAAGCTTTACAATGAAAACATTCCGCAGAATGTGTAATTACTTAACGGAACTCCTTGTAGATTTCATTGCCTGGGCTTCTCTAAGATCCGCTAAGGCCACGTTAAACTTTAAAATATATAGTTCAAAAACTCACCTCGTGCAAAATTTTGAAAACAACAGTCATGTAAAAAAATGTTATTTTAATATATCAGAAGTTTAGAACAAACTAACACATAACACTACGACGTGTGATTCCATACTTTAATTCCATGTTAAAGGCCACGGTATGTATTGTATAAATAACTCTTTAAATCGTCTTTGTCAAACCCCGGTTGTCATGGTACAATGTACACATAGATCGATCATGTTCTATGTGAACATTTAAAAGGATAAACTATCGTATCATAAACATTAATTCAATTCCAATTTGAAGATAAAGATGCAATTCTTCTTGAAAGATGAAACTTTTAACTCATGAAATATTTAAGACGAATCGAAATAGATTATCCATTATACGTCTCTAAACGTTCCGATACCCAATAGTTTTATCACAATTATGGATAGCTCACAATTTTTTAAGAATCTGTTTTTGATTCTGAATCTGACTGGAGTGTCATTCAACAAAGGTGTGATCGCACAATGAAAATGCAATTTACACCTGTAAATAGAAGTTCAGTCTAAAACGGGCTATTGATCTTCAGAATAACGTAGCTAAAACACCATGGAGCCATGATATGGAAAAATGATTGGGAAACCAATATAAAAAAATAGATTTGAATCAACCATCCGTCAACTTTTACGTCATTCCATCGCCAATTTTCATTTCACTATCCAAAGAAAGCTTTAAGTTTACTTCTCGTAAAGACGAGACCTTGAACAAAAATATGCTGGTAATGATAATTATTTCAGTTTACCAATTAATGTATCAATATCATATGCCATTTATGTAATTACCATTTGAACTTTATAGCCTTACATTTTTCTAAGTACATCGAAGAATCTGGACGAGTATCGAACAACAGTATTACATGGCAAATAAAAATTCAAAAAAACAAAAGGATGATAGACTTAATTTTTGTTGAATTCTTATATTGGCAATTTAATATATCAAATGTTTAAAAAAAACTGCACTGAAATTTGTGTGCAATGCTAATCCTGATTATTCCAACGTTTCGCTTGTCCCTTTTCATATTTAAAACGTTTACCATTGGCTGGTACATTTGTCATGTGATATTTAAAACCGTTCATATGGTATGAAAGCATGTTACTATTTAGAATTATCGCTATCGAAACACTTAAGTTTGGTTTTAATACAATTAATGGCTATTCAGAATAACGGTTAATATAAAACTAAATGCAGATTTTTCAAGTTTCAACCGGCCGATATAAAAAAGTTAAATGACAGAAAGGATCAGAAAGTATAGCACATGTCTTTTTTGTGATAAGCAAAATAAGTGTTGGTGCATCATATTTTTAAATTGTATACTCGATTGAACCTTGTATACACGTATCAGCTTAGATGTAACAACACTTCAAGGGTATTGACACTTTCTAGATTGTTACATATACAAAAGCTTATATTTACCATGTCACTTTAAAGTGATAAAAATACAAAATCCCACGTAGTTGCAAAAAGGTCATGTGTAAAAAGGTGCATCACATTTTATCAATGGTATACTCGATTGAACCTTGTATACATGTATCAGGGTTGAATTCAATATCGTAGCAGCTACGTAGCGGCTACGTTGTTGCTATCAATATCTATGTAACAACTAGTCTAAAGCTACACGTTCAATAGTCAAAATCTACGTAGCACTACGTAGCCGCTACGATATTGAACGCAACCCAGCTTAGATGTAACAACACTTCAATGGTATTAACATTTTCTAGTTTGTAACATACTAAAGCTAATATCTACTATGTTTAAAGTGATAAAAATGCAAAATGCCACGCAGTTGCAAAAAAAGTCATGTGTAAAAAGGTGCATCTTGTTTTATCAATGGTATACTCTATTGAACCTTGTATACATGTATCAGCTTAGATGTAACAACACTTCAAGAGTATTAACATTTTCTAGCTTGTTACATATACTAAAGCTAATATTTACCTAATCGTGACATTGAGCTAAGTGGACACTGTTGCCATGAGTCAGTGGTGTTCAAATTATTTAATACTTCCCCAAGTACTTCATTTTACTATGCCTTTATGGGTAGAAAGTTAAAATCAATACGTTGAAAAACTGATATCTGCAAAGTCAACAAAAACTCCGATACTAGTGTACGTAAAACTAAGCTTTAACAATGCTTCTATTTAATTTCGGTCATACTCACGAATGTGGAATCGTTTCATCAATATATTTTATCAGGATTAGAACGAGTTTAATGAACGCTTCAAACGACTTTATCCGCAAAAACAAAATTAGTTTTAGAAAATGTTCCAAAGTTTACGTATTTATGTGACGTCATATATCATATTTATCTGCTTAATGTATTAGTGACATGAAAGTGTGATGTACTTTGAAATTGAAAACTGAATAAATAAATAACAAATCCATATTTTGATTTAATATCAAGGATATGTGTTAATTTGAAATACCCAAGTATTTGCAGATGTTTATGATAGGGAATAACCCATGTAGGAGAATTTTAATAAAGTTGAGAATGAAAATGGGGAATTTGTCAAAGAGACAACAATCCTCCTTAAGAGCAGATATATATTTTATCAATAGATATAGGAAGATGTGGTGTGAGTGCCAATGAGACAACTCTCCATCCAAATAACAATTTATAAAAGTAAACCATTATAATATTCATTTAAGGAATGACTGTAATATTTTTTCTCTCTATGAAGAAATAACATAAAAAATTTGCGCGTAGCGGGTTATTTAACAGTGTGCACCACATTTTTTATGTTAGAATAGTAAATGTAACAGTCATTTCTTATAATTTAATTCTAAATTCCATTTTAAACCGTAGAAAACCATGAAAAAACGTTGATGACGTCACGGTCACATAACTAAATTATGTCTATGGGCTTATAACAAAATAACGTCAGCCAATCAGAAGACTCGTTACATCCAAAATTGACTTATTCAAAAATATAAAGATGTGGAATTAAGATTCAAAAAGAGGGACGAAAGATACCAGAGGGACAGTCAAACTCATCAATCGAAAATAAACTGACAACGCCTGACTAAAAATGAAAGAAGACAAAGATCTCAGGTGCTCCGGAAGTGAGACATCTCTCCACCAGAGACCAAAGGTAGTCGATGTAACCAACTGTCGGTCACCGTACGGGCTTTAATCTATGAGCAAAGTCTATATAGTATAGTCATATATAAAGGCCCGACTTCACAAATTATAAAACGATTCAAACAAGTAAACCAAATATGACGGACAGCAACCAACGACAACCAGGGAATTTTAGCTTCTTCTTGAGAAAGACTCATATTAAAAAAAAACCAATCTGTTTAGAAAAGACGGTAAATCTCTTCGTGAGAACAACAGACGTTTTACCAGCTGTCACGGCCATGATTTGGTACAGGCATTTCTAAAAGAAAGCTGGAGATTGAATCTAGTTTTATAGCAGACCGAATCCAGCTTGCTCCAGTTTCAATCAATGATCATGATTATTGTTGTCAACGTCATGGTATGGCTATCCAAACAACCAAACGAATGTAGCCTTAAAGCTACATATTGATCCAAAGCAAGAATATGTGCTTAAAAAAATGCTAGCGTATCTAGAGATCCTAGGATAATGTTATACTTATATTTAGTTAATAGCCTAAGTAAAACTGTGCGTGGCTGCGTATTTATACATCCCTCTTCCCCTCAATTGGCAAGTTCAGATCTGAAAGTTAACTTTACCATTGAAATGTTGAAAAAAGTGATAACCGTCTCTAACATACAGATAATCGATGCTGATTTGCACGAATCAAAACTTTACAAAAATAATACGAATAAAAGAACATCAAACCAAACCCAAATAAATCAAAAGTGCCAAAAAAATGTAAATAAAAAGAGAACAAACATGTCTTTGTAGAAAAAAAATTATTATAGGGAGAGAACAACAAATCTTTGTAAAAATAAAATATTCAAAACATTCCATTTCATTTTAAATGGCTTCCTTGTATGAACTTGGTCCACATTTAAAACATGATAATGCGCATCACGTGCTCGTTGCAATTTCGTTACGTATGCAAATTTCTGTTCAGTGTAATCATTAAATCATTGATCATCTTGTTATTATTGTTTAAAAATAGATTAGTATCAAATCTTATCAATATATACTTGGGTATAAATTTTCCTGATGATTACCATCTCGTACATTGGCCGGTTTATCGACTTAATGAATTTTATTGGATTTTTTAGATTCTCAGTTAAAGTCCATATTCGTGACATATAGGAATAAACTATGAATAAACATTAAATTTGAAGAGTTTTCTGATATATCAAAATAAATTAGAGTTCCAATCTGCCTTCTGATCAAACAAGCACTTAATGCATTCGCCTCATTAAGCTGCACTGCACATGCACAATTACTGTTATAGGTTTTGTGCTATTTGTTCAGTGGTTTTTTCTTCCTTTCTTTTAAACACAAAGAAACTTTATCATAGCCTACTTTGGTAGAGTAAACTTGAAAAATCCTGCAAAGTTTGAAATGGTTTTGTGTTATTTGTTCAGTGATTCTTTTCTTCCTTGCTTTGCAACACAAAGAAACTATATCCTTCTTCAGTAGAATCAAATGAAAAAATCCTGCTACTGCGTGATTGTGCAACCATTGACAGGTTGGGGACAACCCACCATTTGGAAACTATTCCGCAGATCAGTAACAATCACTCAATTGTGTAATCGCTTGATAGTGTTTAACCAAAATTTTCTAAAATAAGTCATAGTGATTTAAATATAGAGAAGTAGAAAATGGAACAACTTCTACCAAAGAACCATATTTTTGTTTTGGAAGTAGCTGGAAAATTGTCAATTTTTCGAAGTATTGATAACCTGGTAACGTCTCAGTAAGTCACGACTGACCTCTGCATATTTTAGAAATATTTCTGCGTTTTCATGAAAATGTGCCGTTTCAAGAATTAAAATGAGATGAAAAAAAGGTTTTAAACACTAGAAAAATAAATCCTCACTTTAAAAGGATAAAGTAATATACATTTGGAGAATCATCTCCCGTTTGGCGGTTTGGGCTTAACCTGATTACAGTTTGCTGAAACCAGATTTACTTCGCTTGAAATAACAACTGTTATAAAATGTATCATTGCAAGAATCATTTTGCAACAAAACGTGGAACACAGAAGTTCCTACCATAATCTTTTATGGTAAAGGACCTTGACTAATTACAATTTAATTGTAGTTCCATTTGCGCAAATTTTACATTCTTTGTGAAAATTGAGCGCAAGCTTGTCGACTAGTTTTCTGTACGGGTACCACGAAAAAGTTTTAAACAAATTTAACAATTAAACAACTATTTCTCTTTTGTATTAGTTTTTCATTTCCCAAAGATGTATCAATTCAAAATTTCGTTTGTATTTTAAATAAATTGTTTCTTTCTCCCCGTTACAAGAGCCGTAACATTAGAACGTAAATAAAGAGCAAACTGCGCTTATCTACTATTTTAATAATTTTATTAAACTATGATTCGATATTTTTTGGTATCAAAATGAAAGTTTTTTTTTTTTTAATTTTATATTTTTTCTTTCGTGTCATTTTTCACCTCCGTTACAAAAGCCGTTACACTAGAACGTAAACACAACCAGTTGTGCTTATAAAATACTATTTAAATCAGTTATGAGCCTATTCGATAATTTTTGTATCAAAATAAAACCTTTATATTTTTTTTCTTCGTGTTTTTTTTTTTTTTTTAAATTTTAATTTGTTTTAATTTCAAAATGAGAAAAACATCTCTCTTACCTGGTGGTCTCATGATTACAGAGAGATAGGTTATCCAGGTAATCGTATAGGTAACTTTGCCAATATCTTATATATATATATGTATATACGTATATGCTTTATAATCCTATGATGTTGACGATCAAATTCTGACCATACAATGCCCATGTCAATGAGATTTAATAAAACTGAACTGCGATTTTAGAATTGATTAAATAAATACATAAATATTTTGAAACGAGCTTTAAAGTTCCAGGTTTCAATCTATTTAAGGACTGTAACTTAGTTAAGCAAGATTATTTTAATACCCTTGTGTTTATTAACTTTTAATTGATCGCTTGACCTTGTTGAATGGTTTTAAACTTTTAATTTTACAAGATTTAAATTGTCAATTACACTCTTAAATGAAGTTGCCAAACTCATGTCAGTCCATTAGAGATAGTATCAATACCCCAAGGGTACTATAAATTTAATATACTAGATTTAATATTCAAACATTGAAACCCGGCGTTTTTTAGAATAAAATCTAAAAACCAGGTGCTTATTATTACTTAGTAAAATTGAAAAAGGAAATTGGGAATGTGTCTAAGCGACAACAACCCGACCATAGAGCAGACAACAGCCGAAGGCCATCAATGGGTCTTTAATGTAGCGAGAAACTCCCGCACCCGTAAGCGTCCTTCAGCCGGCCCCTTAAAAAATATGTATACTAGTACAGTGATAATGGACGTCATACTTAACTCCATATTATACACAAGAAACTAAAATTAAAAATCATACAAGACTAACTAAGGTCAGAGGCTCCTGACTTGACACAGGCGCAACATTTCGGCGGGGTTAAACATGTTTATGAGATCTCAACCCTCCCCCTTTACCTCTAGTGACTGTGTTATAAGAAAACAGACAAATGAATATAAAATACTAGTAGTTCTTTACAATTTTTGTGTGAGAGACCCCTGAAAATAACAGGAAAATGACTGGAATATTACAATACATTGTGACAAAAGAATGAAATAGTCGTTACTTTCCCCACACTATATCTGTGCTTCATAATCACTCTAGTACACCAATACGTTGAATATAAATAAAATGTAAGCCAAATATAAAGCAAAAAAAAACAAAAACGGAGAGTTATACAATGCAACTCGGCGGCTTCAGCCGAGGATTGCCGATTTCCATACCATGGTTAAGAAAACCCAGAGTCAACCAAAGATATATCTATCCCATCATCAAAATAAACCTCTATTTAGTCGTAACCCCTCTCCGACAACCACACCACTACACACGATCGAACGATCAAAAGACATAAAGTATACACCAAAAGATAACCATTGACGAAGTTCAGATTGCGGACAGCGCATGGTCGTGAACTTGTCAACTGTTTTTGGTGATATCCATTAGACGTGACTATGTACTTATTTATCCCACCGTTTTGCTATTGTTCTATGACAATTTTTTGTATTCTTGTCTTTCATTTTTTGCGAATAAGCTTTGTCTATATGTTATTGTGTTTCTTATACATATGACGTGGCTCTGTACTGGTATACTCCGTCATTACGTTAGTGTGCTATAGCAAATTTTTGTATTATTTTCTTTAATTTTTGCTAATGTGCTATGTCTATATGACTTTTTGTGTTTCTTTGACACATATGCCCTGGCTTCGTACTTATATATACATCCCATCATTGTACATGTGTTACTGTTCTATGATAACGTTTCTATTGTGTTTTGTCTATATATATGTCTTTTGTGTTTGTGTTTCTATATACATATGACGTGGCTCTGTACTTATACATCCCATTATTATGTTATTGTGCTATTATACAATTTTGTAACCAGGTCTCTGATTTTTGCTTATGTGCTCTGTCTACTATGGCATCTTTGTGCTTCTGTGTTCCATATTTTTTTTATTTTTTTTTTATTTTTTTTTTACATTGACTGAGATTAAAACACAATGATGACTGCTGTCCCCCTATTTTTGACATTTTTACCTATTATGTCTTTGTTTTGTTCACACATCGTTGTCAACATGATGGAATTGGATGCGACTGTCATACAAGTGAGAGGATCTACTAGCTACTTATAAAATCAGGATTAATCGTACCAAGTCAGGAATATGACGGTTAACCATTCGTTTGACGAGTTTGAGCTTGGGAGTTTTTGCCATTTGAAAACGGACTTTCCGTTATTGTATTTTCATTGAAGTTCAGTATTTATGTGATTTTTACGTTTTTATAACTTGTTGGTCACGTACAAACAGGCCTCACAAGTCCTGAAAAAAGGTCGTCAGACGTCAGTGCAATCTTGGACTTGTTTGTTCGGTGAGATTTTAATGCGTAAATAGCCAATGCATAAAAAATACCAACAAGGCAAATAAACGATAAGAACCAGTCAAAATTCTCCGCAACATTGTGGAAAAATATAAATAATATATTATCGATCTACTTATATACTTGATGTAGATCGTGTACTGGACTGTTTAAAGGGAAGCAACTCTGGTACCATAGTTCTTTTTGAAGAATCGTAAATGCAGTTTGGAAGCCGGACTCATTAGGGCTCTTTATAAAAAAAACAAGAAACTGTGCAGCGACATCCCAGTACCGATCAATGAAACCAGAAAATCAACAGCCTTTTTAATGCTTATCAATAAACGTTCAACATAAACCAAAAGGCAGCAACCTACGACAACCCCTGAGCAACAGGTTCCTGGCTTGATAGATGCCACATGTGGAGCAGGTTCTGCTTACCCTTCCGTAGCACCTGAGATCACCCCTATTTATTGGTGGGGCTCGTGTTGCTTATTCTTTAGTTTTCTTTGTTGTGTCATGTGAACTATTGTTTGTCTGTTTGTGTTTTTCATTTTTAGACATGGCGTTGTCGGTTTATTTTCGATTATGAGTTGACTGTCCCTCTGGTATATTTTGTCACTCTTTTGGAATAGACATACTAAAATGTTGTAGAGATAAACATATTTGTGAGAGCTTATCTGTCCTCATTCCATATAGGATATTTGCATTACAGCACAATAACTAATCAGATCGACATAATGAAATTGAAAATGGAAATGGGAAATGTGTCAAAGAGACAACAACCCGACCATAGAAAAAAACAACAGCAGAAGGTCGCCAACGGGTCTTCAATGTAGCGAGAAATTCCCGCACCAGGAGGCGTCCTTCAGCTGGCCCCTTAACAAATATATAATAGTTCAGTGATAATGAACGCCATACTAATTTCCAAATTGTACACAAGAAACTAAAATTAAAATAATACAAGAATAACAAAGGCCAGAGGCTCCTGACTTGGGACAGGCGCAAAAATGCGGCTGGGTTAAGCACACACACAAAAAGAAAAAAGAAAAACAAAAGACACGATGAAACGTAATACGAATATACTCCACTAAATGATAGCCCAAAGCTCACTTATAAATAATAAATAAACTACGGTCTCCGAAAATAAATGTCATTTATTGTCAATAATAAAATAAAATTTAGATAAAACGAAAATCAAAATAAGATATAAAACAAACAGTCTATCAACACACTAATCTTTGCTTTTCTTTTGAGTTTTGATACACGACAAGGATCGGAAGAATCCACTGATTCTTGCAGCAAATGTGGTTTTCTTTCCGGCCTTGTTGGGGTCCATTTCAATGGCTTTTGCGTCTTTTTCGGTATTTTCTGGCTCTTCATTGTTTTCAGTATTTTCACAGCTAATTGTCTGTTCTTTGATTCTCTCTGTCTCTTTCTCTGTTTTTGTTTTTCGTGACACAATTTTGTGTCTCCCAATCAACATCGATAGTTTGATCCTTTTCTCCATTTCGTCTTCGTCATTCTCTGTCTCTCCGTTTGTTTTTACTGTTTCTGAAGCATTTTGTTTTTCCTGAACAACATCACTAGCTTGGAGTTGTTTTTTCTTTTCGTCCTTTATTCTCTCTTTTTCGATCTTCTTCATTTCTGTAAACATAAACATAGATGTAGAAATTCAATGTTTTATATAAAACGATTTAAACTAAGTGCAATCTAGGTTTTTTTGGGTAGTGCTGATCAAAAAAATATTTGCATCATACTTCTGTCAGCCTAAGCTTTTTACTTTTTTTTAAATGAAAATATCTAGTTATACCAAATAAATTGCAAACTGAAATCAGAGTGGGTTTTATTTTTATTTTTTTCAGTATTGTTTTTTTGGGGGGAAGGATTCCAGACCCCCCCCCTTTTCTAGGTTAATTTTGTTTGATTATATAGGGAATCCCTGATGCATGACCGGAGCTGGCCCCCTCTAAGGCAGTCATTGGGCGCCCACTAATGAAAATTTCTGGTTTTTTATAACTTTTTACATAGAACTCTGATTAAACCAATTAATTTCTTGAAATTATTTCATAAAAATACGAAATATAATAATTTAATTAGTTTGTTCATTTCTCTTATTTATTTTTTACTTCATAGACACGTGTTGGTTGACGTCAGAAAAGACTATACTAGTAACATCTACCATGTCTACGGCAACTATCAAAATTCGCTTAGTCAGGAGAAAACGGAAGGAAGTGGACATATTTAAGAAATGGCTACCTTTTTCTAACATCCTTTGTGCTTTTTCGCCCATCTTCTTCATCTGTTTTCTCTTTTTCTCTTCCTTCTTCCATTTTGATTTGACATTTTTTGAGTATTTTTGAGTATTCTTTTCGATTGCTTTGTACTGTGTTTTAACAATTGTTTCCTCTTCTTTAACTTTTTTCTGTCTTATTTTTTCTTCTTTCTTAAGTTCTTTTTTCATTTTCTTTTCGTCCATTTTCGTTTCTTTGTCATCCCCTATTCCACTAAGTACAGAAATCTGGACTAGATCCTATAACATTTATATAACATCTTGAAAATAAACACAACACGTAACGGTAACACTGATATTGAAATGGTGCGAACATTCGGCTTACTCACTATATAAAGATATTTCAAAATATGATTGAAAAATAAGAGCTTATTTATTAACCAAAACACAAAAAAGCTGTTTTTAAATTGAATCAATTTGTTGATTTACTCAAGATTTATGGCATACAAAAGATTCAAATGAAACTTTGAAAATACCATGCATGGTTTTCATTAGAACCATCAGAAAACCACAATCTTTTGGCTCAGTAGAACATCTTAAACTTTCACAATTTAGAAAACGATAGATTAGGCACGTCCATTTATTCTCTTTCTGTTTAACTAACGCCAAACTAAAGGCTCTCAAGAGCCTGTGTCGCTCACCTTGGTCTATGACTCTATGTGCATATTAAACAATGGACACAGATAAATTCATGGCAAAATTGTGTTTAAGTAATGGTGATGTGTTTTTAGATCTGTATTTACTGAACATTCTTGTTGCTACAATTATCTCTATCTATAATGAACTTGGCCAAATAATTAACTGACAATTTTTCATGTTAGCTTATTTGTAGATCTTACTTTGCTGCACTTTATTGCTGTTTACAGTTTATCTCTTTCTATAGATAATATTCAAGATAATAAACAAAATCTGCAAAATTTCTTTCAAAATTACTTATTCGGGGGCAGCAATCCAACAACAGGTTGTCCGATTTGTCTGAAAATTATAGGGCAATAGATCTTGAACTGATGAACAGTTTTACCCCACGTCAGATTTGCTCTAAATGCTTTGGTTTCAGAGATATAAGCCAAAATCTACATTTCGCCCCTATGTTCTGTTTTTAGCCATGGCGGCCATCTTGGTTGGTTGGCCGGATCACGCCACACATTTTTTTTAACTAGATACCCCTTTGATGATTGTGGCCAAGTTTGGTTAAATTTGGCCCGGTCGTTTCAGAGGAGTACTGTAAAAGAATACTAAAAATTTTGAAAAATGGTTAAAAATAGACTATAAAGGGCAATAACTCCTTAAGGGGTCAACTGACAATTTTGGTCATGTTGACTTATTTGTAGATCTTACTTTGCTGAACATTATTGCTGTTTACAGTTTATCTCTTTCTATTATAATATTCAAAATAACCAAAATCTTCAAAATTTCCTTAAAATTACTAATTCTGGGGCAGCAACCCAACAATGGGTTGTCCGATTTGTCTGAAATTTTAGGGCAGATTAATCGTCATATTTGCTCTAAATGCTTTGGTTTTGGAGTTATAAGCCAAATTCTACATTTTACCCCTATGTTCTATTTTTAGCTATGTAGGCCATCTTGGTTGGTTGGCCGGGTCACGCCACACATTCATGTTTTGAACTAGATACCCCAATGATGATTGTGGTCAAGTTTGGTTAAATTTGGCCAAGTAGTTTCAGAGGAAAAGATTTTTGTAAAAGTTAACGACGCCGGACGACGACGGACGCCGGATGCCAAGTGATGAGAAAAGCTCACTTGGCCTGTCAGGCCAGGTGAGCTAATAAAAAGGGTAAAACATGCCCTTCCAAATTTCACGCTATTTTCTGTTTATAGGGGGGTTATGGTTTTGCTATCAGATGTGAGTTAATTGACTCATTGGCCTTAATCTCACCCTGTGAATTTGAAAAACAGCAATGAAAGCCCTGTTCCACTAAGGATATAATATTGCATTGGTATTATCGTTTACATTAACATCATACTAATGCCCCCTAATTTTCTATTGTACCTTATTTACATGTCCGACGGCATTCTTCAGTGGGTTCTCTCCAATTCTCTGCTCGTGTATCTTTGTTATTTTCAATTCTAGAAAGAAAAGAAGAAAACCCATTACTTGCTTTTCCTCGGCCCTTCAGATTTATTAGTCTCATTTAGCATTTATTTACACCAACTGACTTAAAAATTAAAATATAAACTTTCATCTGACAAGTTAGGATACCATATCTCCTTATTTTCATTAAGAGCTGTTATTCTCAGTGAAGAAAATTGATGAATTTTTATAAAAGATATACACCAAAAAGAAACGTAGTATAGTGATAACTCGCCAAAAACTCAAAAAAAAATTACCCCGTAATTTTTCTGTTGGTATATCCACACTAATTTCTGGCTTCATTTCTTCCTTAACCTTATCCTTTTCTTTTTTCTTCTCTTCCTTATCCTCATCTTTTTCTGTTTTCTTCTCTCCCTTATTTTCTCTTTCTGTTGAAATAAACGGAAAAAAAAATCAGATATTTTATACAGTTTGAATGATAATCAGTTCTAAAATTTAACGATAGTGGTCCATGAATCTGTTCTAAATAGATTGTAGCAGAATCAATGGAACCGTTCAAATTTTACTCTTGTTTGATGACCGAAAACAAATTTCACGACTCGCGAATTTGAGCGACACATATTGTATATGACCATTGTCTGCCATTCAATTCCGTATGCTGACCTCTAAATGTCTGAAGACTCGCTTTTTTTCACTCTCTCTCCATCTCTCTATATTGCATAAATAGTGACTTACTTAGTTCCATTTTCCAAACTAGCATCTTTGCCTCAGAGGCCTTTTTGTGTAGTATGTCCTCAAGCGAACATTCAAATTCTGCTGTACTCAAAATTGCCTCACAAAACCCGGACACGGTAAAAGGATTCCTATTCTCTTGTTGGGTGGACATTGCCATTCTCAACCTATGAATTATTGAACCAAATATTAGTTAAAAATGTATCATGAAATTTTTTGTATTACCGCTCCAACCTTTCCCTTACCCCTCAATTGTTTTGAATTTTAAGACGATTTTTTAGATATACATGTTAAAATCAAAGCATCGCTAATCCAATCATGATGGAAATTAAATTGCATTCATCACAGTATTCGCTTTTGTTGTTCAGTTGGTGTTTTTTTTGTCTTTTCTGTGTTTCTTCTTAAGTTATTTTGTTTATACAACCCTTGTTGCTGTAGTTAGGCTATTGTTTTAAATACATTTTGCTTAATACACATTTTCATGAAGTCTGACCATAATGTAGAATACATTTGACCTGCGAACGACAAACAGTAACAAAATTAAAAAGTCAATTGTTCTTGAACAATTGAGAGGTCTTTCCTTTTATAATGTAAAATACATGTTCCACTAGACGTAAAATGTATTGAAAAGCTTTAAAACACACTGAAAATCCTTTAAATAAGGTCAAAAACACATAATTCGCTATATGGGACTTGACCTTGACTTTTGACCTTTGTCAAGGTCATTAGTCCCCATTGTCATTGCTGGAGACCCCATGGGTCTAGGACCTTTGGTTATGTAGTAAAAGCTGATTTTCTCTTATCAGAAACCTAAAACAGGGGTTATGCCCCTTAAAAAAAGGTCAAATCTCTTCGTACAAAATGTAAGAAAGTTGTGCCGTAATGACCCAAACATTTTCCAGTATTTGAATCCTCTGTAAGTATTAAGGTTGCTGAGATTATACCATAACAAGGTATTAGGTCAAAGGTCAAGGTCAACATACACATTTGACCTTGAGGTATTTTCAAAGTCACATGAATTGATGATGAATGGTGAAGATCCTAGGTGTTTACGACTTACGGTTTCTGAGTTTTGGTGGCCAACCGACACCAGTTAATTTTGATAGGGGCATAACCCTACCAATGAGTCGTTGAATCTTTTCGGTCCAAATGTAACGAAGAACCGGGGTCTGGTCCTGAACAAATTTCACCCTTTGTTTTTTTTCTACCTATGATGGTTACGGTGTTGGAACGATAACAAGGTTTTTGGGTTTCGGAGGGATTACTCCGAACCGACAAAATATTTCGACTCACAGGGTGAGTTCCAAGTAGGTATTCATGACACCGATACAAAGTGTGAACATGAAAGCGACACGTCTTACGGTTACGGAGGCTAACTTGGCGGAACAAAAAGAATAATAATTAAACTGTCAATTGTTCTTGAACAATTGAGAGGTCTTTCCTTTTGTAATGTAAAATACATGTTCAAATAGACGTAGAATGTATTGAAAAGCTTTAAAACACACTGAAAAACCTTTAAATAAGGTTAAAAACACCAAATTCGCTATATGGGACATGACCTTGACCTTTGACCTTTTGACCTTTGTCAAGGTCATTAGTCCCCAATGTCATTGCCGAAGACCCCATGGGTCTAGGACCTTTGGTTATATAGTAAAAGATGATTTTGTCTTTCCAGAAACCTAAAACAGAGGTTATGCCCCTTAAAAAAAGGTCAAATCTTTTTGGTCAAAATGTAATAAAGTTGCGCCATACTGACCCAAACATTTTCCACTATTCAAAACTTCTGTAAGTATAATGGTTTCTGAGATTATCCCATAACAAGGTGTTAGGTCAAAGGTCAAGGTCAACATACAAATTTGACCTTGAGGTATTTTACAAAGATACATGAATTGATGATGATTGGTGAAGATCCTAGGTGTCTACGACTTACGGTTTCTGAGTTTTGGTGGCCAACCGACACCGGTTAATTTTCATAGGGGCATAACCCTACCAATGAGTCGTTGAATCTTTTCGATCCAAATGTAACGAAGAACTGGGGTCTGGTCCTGAACAAATTTCACCCTTCGTTTTTTTCCTACCTATTACGGTTACTGTGTTGGAACGATAACAAGGTTTTTGGGTTTCGGAGGAATTACTCCGAACCGACAAAATATTTCGACTAACAGGGTGAGTTCCAGATAGATATTCATGACACCGATACAAAGTGTGAACATGAAAGCGACACGTCTTACGGTTAAGGCTGCTAACTTCGTCAAAGTTTGGCGGAAGAATAATAATAATAATAATAATAATAATAATAATTAAACTGTCAATTGTTCTTGAACAATTGAGAGGTCTTTCCTTTTAGTAATGTAAAATACATGTTCCTACAGACGTAGAATGTATTGAAAAGGTCAAGGTCAACTTTACAAGCTCGAAAACACACTTATAATCCTTTATATAAGGTTAAAAAAAACTAAATTCGCTATCTGGGACATGACCTTGACCTTTGACCTTTTGACCTTTGTCAAGGTCATTAGTCCCCAATGCCATTACTGAAGACCCCAAGGGTCTAGGACCTTTGGTTATATAGTAAAAGCTGATTTTGTCTTTTCAGAAACCTAAAACAGGCTTTATGCCCCTTAAAAAAAAGTCAAATCTCTTCGGTCAAAATGTAACAAAGTTGCGCGGTAATGACCCAAACATTTTCCACTATTTAAAACTTCTGTAAGTATAATGGTTTTTGAGATTTTCCCATAACAAGGTGTTAGGTCAAAGGTCAAGGTCAACATACAAATTTGACCTTGAGATATTTTTCAAAGATACATGAATTGATGATGAATGGTGAAGATCCTAGGTCTCTACGACTTACGGTTTCTGAGTTTTGGTGGTCCACCGACACCGGTTAATTTTCATAGGGGCATAACCCTACCAATGAGTCGTTGAATCTTTTCGATCCAAATGTAACTAAGAACCGAGGTCTGGTCCTGAACAAATTTCACCCTTTGTTTTTTTTCTACCTATTATGGTTACGGTGTTGGAACGATAACAAGGTTTTTTGGTTTCGGAGGGATTACTCCGAACCGACAAAATATTTCGACTAACAGGGTGAGTTCCAGATAGATATTCATGACACCGATACAAAGTGTGAACATGAAAGCGACACGTCTTACGGTTAAGGCTGCTAACTTCGTCAAAGTTTGGCGGAAGAATAATAATAATAATAATAATAATAATAATAATAATAAACAGAAGAAATACAGTAAGGTCTTTCCCTTTTGTAAAAGGAAAGACCTTAATAATAAACAGAAGAAATACAGTAAGGTCTTTCCTTATAGAAAAAGGAAAGACCTTAATTAAACTGTCAATTGTTCTTGAACAATTGAGAGGTCTTTCCTTTTGTAATGTAAAATACATGTTCAAACAGACGTAGAATGTATTGAAAAGCTTTAAAACACACTGAAAAACCTTTAAATAAGGTTAAAAACACCAAATTCGCTATATGGGACATGACCTTGACCTTTGACCTTTTGACCTTTGTCAAGGTCATTAGTCCCCAATGTCATTGCCGAAGACCCCATGGGTCTAGGACCTTTGGTTATATAGTAAAAGATGATTTTGTCTTTCCAGAAACCTAAAACAGGTGTTATGCCCCTTAAAAAAAGGTCAAATCTCTTCGGTCAAAATGTAACAAAGTTGTGCCGTAATGACCCAAACATTTTCCACTATTTAAAACTTCTGTAAGTATAATGGTTTCTGAGATTATCCCATAACAAGGTGTTAGGTCAAAGGTCAAGGTCAACATACAAATTTGACCTTGAGGTATTTTTCAAAGATACATAAATTGATGATGATTGGTGAAGATCCTAGGTGTCTACGACTTACGGTTTCTGAGTTTTGGTGGTCAACCGACACCGGTTAATTTTCATAGGGGCATAACCCTACCAATGAGTCGTTGAAATCTTTTCGATCCAAATGTAACGAAGAACCAGGGTCTGGTCCTGAACAAATTTCACCCTTTGTTTTTTTTTCTACCTATTACGGTTACGGTGTTGGAACGATAACAAGGTTTTTGGGTTTCGGAGGGATTACTCCGAACCGACAAAATATTTCGACTCACAGGGTGAGTTCCGGATAGGTATTCATTACACCGATACAAAGTGTGAACATGAAAGCGACACGTCTTACGGTTACGGAGGCTAACTTCGTCAAAGTTTGGCGGAACAAAAAGAATAATAATAATAATTAAACTGTCAATTGTTCTTGAACAATTGAGAGGTCTTTCCTTTTCGTAATGTAAAATACATGTTTTCAACAGACGTAGAATGTATTGAAAAGGTCAAGGTCAACCTTAAAAAGCTCGAAAACACACTAAAAATCCTTTAAATAAGGTTAAAAACACTAAATTCGCTATCTGGGACATGACCTTGACCTTTGACCTTTTGACCTTTGTCAAGGTCATTGGTCCCCAATACCATTACTGAAGACCCCAAGGGTCTAGGACCTTTGGTTATATAGTAAAAGCTGATTTTGTCTTTTCAAAAACCTAAAACAGGGGTTATGCCCCTTATAGAAAGGTCAAATCTCTTTGGTCAAAATGTAACAAAGTTGCGCCATAATGACCCAAACATTTTCCACCATTTAAAACTTCTGTAAGTATAATGGTTTCTGAGATTATCCCATAACAAGGTGTTAGGTCAAAGGTCAAGGTCAACATACAAATTTGACCTTGAGGTATTTTTTAAAGATACATGAAATGATGATGATTGGTGAAGATCCTATGTGTCTACGACTTACGGTTTCTGAGTTTTGGTGGCCAACCGACACCGGTTAATTTTCATAGGGGCATAACCCTACCAATGAGTCGTTGAATCTTTTCGATCCAAATGTAACGAAGAACCGGGGTCTGTTCCTGAACAAATTCCACCCTTTGGTTTTTTTCTACCTATTATGGTTATGGAATTTGAATGATAACAAGGTTTTTGGGTTTCGGAGGGATTACTCCGAACCGACAAAATATTTCGACTCACAGGGTGAGTTCTGGATAGGTATTCGTGACACCGATACAAAGTGTGAACATGAAAGCGACACGTCTTACGGTTACGGAGGCTAACTTCCTCAAAGTTTGGCGGAACAAAAAGAATAATAATTAAACTGTCAATTGTTCTTGAACAATTGAGAGGTCTTTCCTTTTCGTAATGTAAAATACATGTTTCAACAGACGTAGAATGTATTGAAAAGGTCAAGGTCAACCTTAAAAAGCTCGAAAACACATTAAAAATCCTTTAAATAAGGTTAAAAACACTAAATTCACTATCTGGGACATGACCTTGACCTTTGACCTTTTGACCTTTGTCAAGGTCATTGGTCCCCAATGCCATTACTGAAGACCCCAAGGGTCTAGGACCTTTGGTTATATAGTAAAAGCTGATTTTGTCTTTTCAAAAACCTAAAACAGGGGTTATGCCCCTTATAGAAAGGTCAAATCTCTTCGGTCAAAATGTAACAAAGTTGCGCCATAATGACCCAAACATTTTCCACCATTTAAAACTTCTGTAAGTATAATGGTTTCTGAGATTATCCCATAACAAGGTGTTAGGTCAAAGGTCAAGGTCAACATACAAATTTGACCTTGAGGTATTTTTGAAAGTCTCATGAAATGTTGATGAATGGTGAAGATCCTAGGTCTCTACGATTTACGGTTTCTGAGTTTTGGTGGTCCACCGACACCGGTTAATTTTCAAAGGGGCATAACCCTACCAATGAGTCGTTGAATCTTTTCGAATCAAATGTAACGAAGAACCGGGGTCTGGTCCTGAACAAATTTCACCCTTCATTTTTTTTCTATCTATTACGGTTACGGTGTTGGAACGATAACAAGGTTTTTTGGTTTCGGAGGGATTACTCCGAACCGACAAAATATTTCGACTAACAGGGTGAGTTCCAGATAGGTATTCATGACACCGATACAAAGTGAGAACATGAAAGCGACACGTCTTACGGTTTAGGCTGCTAACTTCGTCAAAGTTTGGCGGAAAAAGAATAATAATAAACAGAAGAAATACAGAGTTAAGGTGCCTTTCATTATTAGAAAAAGGAAAGACCTTAATTAAAATGTCAATTGTTCTTGAACAATTGAGAGGTCTTTCCTTTTTTAAATGTAAAATACATGTTCCAATACCTAGACATGTATGAAAGTCAAGGTCAACTTAAAAGGTTTAAAAAACACTAAAATCCTTCAATAAGGTCAAAAACACTAAATTCGCATTTAGGACATGACCTTGACCTTTGACCTTTTGACTTGTCAAGGTCATTAGTCCCCAATGTCATTGCTGAAGACCCCATGGGTCTAGGTCTTTGGTTATATAGTAAAATCTGATTTTGTCTTTCAGAAACCTAAAACAGGGGTTATGCCCCTTATAGAAAGGTCAAATCTCTTCGGTCAAAATGTAACAAAGTTGCGCCATAATGACCCAAACATTTTCCACTATTTAAAACTTCTGTAAGTATAATGGTTTCTGAGATTATCCCATAACAAGGTGTTAGGTCAAAGGTCAAGGTCAACATACAAATTTGACCTTGAGGTATTTTTCAAAGATACATGAATGATTGATGAATGGTGAAGATCCTAGGTGTTCTACGACTTACGGTTTCTGAGTTTTGGTGGTCACCGACACCGGTTAATTTTCAATAGGGGCATAACCCTACAATGAGTCGTTGAATCTTTTCGATCCAAATGTAACGAAGAACCGGGTCTGGTCCTGAACAAATTTCACCCTTTTTTTTTTTCTACCTATTACGGTTACGGTGTTGGAACGATAACAAGGTTTTTGGGTTTCGGAGGGATTACTCCGAACCGACAAAATATTTCGACTAACAGGGTGAGTTCCAGATAGGTATTCATGACACCGATACAAAGTGGAACATGAAAGCGACACGTCTTACGGTTTAACGCTGGCTAAATTGTCAAAGTTTGGCGGAAAGAATAATAATAAACAGAAGAAATACAGTAAGGTCTTTCCTTTGAAAAGGAAAGACCTTAATTAAACTGTCAATTGTTCTTGAACAATTGAGAGGTCTTTCCTTTTGTAATGTAAAATACATGTTCCAACAGACGTAGAATGTATTGAAAAGGTCAAGGTCAACCTTAAAAAGCTCGAAAAACACACTAAAAATCCTTTAAATAAGGTTAAAAACACTATAATTCGCTATCTGGACATGACCTTGACCTTTGACCTTTTGACCTTTGTCAAGGTCATAGTCCCCAATGCCATTACTGAAGACCCCAAGGGTCTAGGACCTTTGGTTATATAGTAAAAGCTGATTTTGTCTTTTCAGAAAACCTAAAACAGGGGTTATGCCCCTTAAAAAAGGTCAAATCTCTTTGGTCAAAATGTAACAAAGTTGCGCCATAATGACCCAAACATTTTCCACTATTTAAAACTTCTGTAAGTTATTAATGGTTCTGAGATTATCCCATAACAAGGTGTTAGGTCAAAGGTCAAGGTCAACATACAAATTTGACCTTGAGGTATTTTTTCAAAGATACATGAATTGATGATGATTGGTGAAGATCCTAGGTGTCTACGACTTACGGTTTCTGAGTTTTGGTGGCCAACCGACACCGGTTAATTTTCATAGGGGCATAACCCTACCAATGAGTCGTTGAATCTTTTCGATCCAAATGTAAGAAGAACCGGTGTCTGGTCCTGAACAAATTTCACCCTTTGTTTTTTTTCTACCTATTACGGTTACGGTGTTGGAACGATAACAAGGTTTTTGGGTTTCGGAGGGATTACTCCGAACCGACAAAATATTTCGACTCACAGGGTGAGTTCCGGATAGGTATTCATGACACTGATACAAATGTGAACATGAAAGCGACACGTCTTACGGTTAACGCGGCTAAATTTGTCAAAGTTTGGCGGAAAAAGAATAATAATAATAATCAGAAGAAATACAGTAAGGTCTTTCCTTTAGAAAAGGAAAGACCTTATTTATAATTAAAATGTCAATTGTTCTTGAACAATTGAGAGGTCTTTCCTTTTGTAATGTTATAAAATAAGTCAAGGTTCAACCTTAAAAAGCTCTCAAAACACACTAAAAATCGCTTTAAATAAGGTTAAAAACACTAAATTCGCTATTGGGACATGACCTTGACCTTTGACCTTTTGACCTTTGTCAAGGTCATTGTCCCCAATGTCATTACTGAAGACCTGGGTCTAGGACCTTTGGTTATATAGTAAAAGCTGATTTTGTCTTTCAAAACCTAAAACAGGGGTTATGCCCCTTAAGAAAGGTCAAATCTCTTGGTCAAAATGTAACAAAGTTGCGCCATAATGACCCAAACATTTTCCACATTTAAAACTTCTGTAAGTATAATGGTTCTGAGATTATCCCATAACAAGGTGTTAGGTCAAAGGTCAAGGTCAACATACAAATTTGACCTTGAGGTATTTTTTCAAAGATACATGAATTGATGATGAATGGTGAAGATCCTAGGTGTCTACGACTTACGGTTTCTGAGTTTTGGTGGCAACCGACACCGGTTAATTTTCATAGGGGCATAACCCTACCAATGAGTCGTTGAATCTTTTCGATCCAAATGTAAGAAGAACCGGGTCTGGTCCTGAACAAATTTCACCCTTTTTTTTTTTCTACCTATTACGGTTACGGTGTTGGAACGATAACAAGGTTTTTGGGTTTCGGAGGGATTACTCCGAACCGACAAAATATTTCGATAACAGGGTGAGTTCCGATAGGTATTCATGACACTGATACAAAGTGTGAACATGAAAGCGACACGTCTTACGGTTAAGGGTTAAAGTATTGTCAAAGTTTGGGATAAAGAATAATAAATAATTAAACTGTCAATTGTTCTTGAACAATTGAGAGGTCTTTCCTTTTTTAATGTAAAATACTT
Organism: Mytilus edulis; assembly: GCA_019925275.1. Lineage (NCBI taxonomy): Eukaryota > Metazoa > Mollusca > Bivalvia > Mytilida > Mytilidae > Mytilus > Mytilus edulis. Next base: position 28,240 of record JAHUZM010000380.1, read on the forward strand.
TCCAACAGACGTAGAATGTATTGAAAAAGTCAAGGTCAACCTTAAAAAGCTCGAAAACACACTAAAAATCCTTTAATAAGGTTAAAAACACTAAATTCGCTATCTGGGACATGACCTTGACCTTTGACCTTTTGACCTTTGTCAGGTCATTAGTCCCCAATGCCATTACTGAAGACCCCAAGGGTCTAGGACCTTTGGTTATATAATAAAAGCTGATTTTGTCTTTTCAGAAACCTAAACAGGGGTTATGCCCCTTATAGAAAGGTCAAATCTCTTTGGTAAAAATGTAACAAAGTTGCGCCTTATGACCCAAACATTTTCCACTATTCAAAACTTCTGTAAGTATAATAGTTTCTGAGATTATCCCATAACAAGTGGTAGGTCAAAGGTCAAGGTCAACATACAAATTTGACCTTGAGGTATTTTTCAAAGATACATGAATTGATGATGAATGGTGAAGATCCTAGGTGTCTACGACTTACGGTTTCTGAGTTTTGGTGGTCAACCGACACCGGTTAATTTTCATAGGGGCATAACCCTACCAATGAGTCGTTGAATCTTTTCGATCCAAATGTAACGAAGAACCGGGGTCTGGTCCTGAACAAATTTCACCCTTTGTTTTTTTTCTACCTATTACGGTTACGGTGTTGGAACGATAACAAGGTTTTTTGGTTTCGGAGGGATTACTCCGAACCGACAAAATATTTCGCCTAACAGGGTGAGTTCCAGATAGGTATTCATGACACCGATACAAAGTGTGAACATGAAAGCGACACGTCTTACGGTTAACGCGGCTAAATTTGTCAAAGTTTGGCGGAAAAAGAATAATAATAATAATAATAAACAGAAGAAATACAGTAAGGTCTTTCCCTTTTGTAAAAGGAAAGACCTTAATAATAATCAGAAGAAATACAGTAAGGTCTTTCCCTTTAGTAAAAGGAAAGACCTTAATAATAATAATAATAATTAAACTGTCAATTGTTCTTGAACAATTGAGAGGTCTTTCCTTTTGTAATGTAAAATACACTTTCCAACAGAAGTAGAATGTATTGAAAAGGTCAAGGTCAACCTTAAAAAGCTCCAAAACACACTAAAAATCCTTTATATAAGGTTAAAAACACTAAATTCGCTATTTGGGACATGACCTTGACCTTTGACCTTTTGACCTTTGTCAAGGTCATTAGTCCCCAATGCCATTACTGAAGACCCCAAGGGTCTAGGACCTTTGGTTATATAGTAAAAGCTGATTTTGTCTTTTCAGAAACCTAAAACAGGGGTTATGCCCCTTATAGAAAGGTCAAATCTCTTTGGTCAAAATGTAACAAAGTTGCGCCATAATGACCCAAACATTTTCCACTATTTAAAACTTCTGTAAGTATAATGGTTTCTGAGATTATCCCATAACAAGGTGTTAGGTCAAAGGTCAAGGTCAACATACAAATTTGACCTTGAGGTTTTTTTCAAAGATACATGAATTGATGATGATTGGTGAAGATCTTAGGTCTCTACGACTTACGGTTTCTGAGTTTTGGTGGTCCACCGACACCGGTTAATTTTCATAGGGGCATAACCCTACCAATGAGTCGTTGAATCTTTTCGATCCAAATGTAACGAAGAACCGGGGTCTGGTCCTGAACAAATTTCAGCCTTTGTTTTTTTTCTACCTATTATGGTTACGGTGTTGGAACGATAACAAGGTTTTTTGGTTTCGGAGGGATTACTCCGAACCGACAAAATATTTCGACTCACAGGGTGAGTTCCAGATAGGTATTCATGACACCTATACAAAGTGTGAATATGAAAGCGACACGTCTTACGGTTAACGCGGCTAAATTTGTCAAAGTTTAACGGAAGAATAATAATAATAATTAAACTGTCAATTGTTCTTGAACAATTGAGAGGTCTTTCCTTTTTTAATGTAAAATACATGTTCCAACAGACGTAGAATGTATTGAAAAGGTCAAGGTCAACCTTAAAAAGCTCGAAAACACACTAAAAAATCCTTTAAATAAGGTTAAAAACACTAAATTCGCTATCTGGGACATGACCTTGACCTTTGACCTTTTGACCTTTGTCAAGGTCATTAGTCCCCAATGCCATTACTGAAGACCGTAAGGGTCTAGGACCTTTGGTTATATAGTAAAAGCTGATTTTGTCTTTTCAAAAACCTAAAACAGGGGTTATGCCCCTTATAGAAAGGTCAAATCTCTTTGGTCAAAATGTAACAAAGTTGCGCCATAATGACCCAAACATTTTCCACCATTTAAAACTTCTGTAAGTATAATGGTTTCTGAGATTATCCCATAACAAGGTGTTAGGTCAAAGGTCAAGGTCAACATACAAATTTGACCTTGAGGTATTTTTTAAAGATACATGAAATGGTGATGATTGGTGAAGATCCTATGTGTCTACGACTTACGGTTTCTGAGTTTTGGTGGCCAACCGACACCGGTTAATTTTCATAGGGGCATAACCCTACCAATGAGTCGTTGAATCTTTTCGATCCAAATGTAACGAAGAACCGGGGTCTGGTCCTGAACAAATTTCACCCTTTGTTTTTTTTCTACCTATTACGGTTACGGTGTTGGAACGATAACAAGGTTTTTTGGTTTCGGAGGGATTACTCCGAACCGACAAAATATTTCGACTCACAGGGTGAGTTCCGGATAGGTATTCATGACACCGATACAAAGTGTGAACATGAAAGCGACACGTCTTACGGTTACGGAGGGAAATTTTGTCAAAGTTTGGCGGAACAAGAAGAATAATAATAATAATCAGAAGAAATACAGTAAGGTCTTTCCCTTTAGTAAAAGGAAAGACCTTAATTAAACTGTCAATTGTTCTTGAACAATTGAGAGGTCTTTCCTTTTATAATATAAAATACATGTTTCTATAGACGTAAAATGTATTGAAAAGCTTTAAAACACACTGAAAATCCTTTAAATAAGGTCAAAAAACACATAATTTGCTATATGGGACATGACCTTGACCTTTGACCTTTTGACCTTTGTCAAGGTCATTATTCCCCAATGTCATTGCTGAAGACCCCATGGGTCTAGGACCTTTGGTTATATAGTAAAAGATGATTTTGTCTTTCCAGAAACCTAAAACAGAGGTTATGCCCCTTAAAAAAAGGTCAAATCTTTTTGGTCAAAATGTAATAAAGTTGCGCCATACTGACCCAAACATTTTCCACTATTCAAAACTTCTGTAAGTATAATGGTTTTTGAGATTATCCCATAACAAGGTGTTAGGTCAAAGGTCAAGGTCAACATACAAATTTGACCTTGAGGTATTTTACAAAGATACATGAATTGATGATGAATAGTGAAGATCCTAGGTGTCTACGACTTACGGTTTCTGAGTTTTGGTGGTCAACCGACACCGGTTAATTTTCATAGGGGCATAACCCTACCAATGAGTCGTTGAATCTTTTCGATCCAAATGTAACGAAGAACCGGGGTCTGGTCCTGAACAAATTTCACCCTTTGTTTTTTTTCTACCTATTACGGTTACAGTGTTGGAACGATAACAAGGTTTTTTGGGTTTCGGAGGGATTACTCCGAACCGACAAAATATTTCGACTCACAGGGTGAGTTCCGGATAGGTATTCATGACACCGATACCAAGTGTGAATATGAAAGCGACACGTCTTACGGTTAACGCGGCTAAATTTGTCAAAGTTTGGCGGAAAAAGAATAATAATAATAATAATAATAATAATAATAAACAGAAGAAATACAGTAAGGTCTTTCCCTTTTGTAAAAGGAAAGACCTTAATTAAACTGTCAATTGTTCTTGAACAATTGAGAGGTCTTTCCTTTTGTAATGTAAAATACATGTTCCAATAGAAGTAGAATGTATTGAAAAGCTTTATTACACACTAAAAACCCTTTCAATAAGGTCAAAAAAACATAATCCGCTATTTGGGACATGACCTTGACCTTTATTAAGGTCAATAGTCCCCAATGTCCTGAACATTTTGCACTATTTACTATTTCTGTAAGTATAATAGTTTTTGAGATATCCAATAAAAAGTGAAAGGTCAAAGGTCAAGGTCAACCTTAAAAAGCTTTAAAACACACTAAAAATCCTTCATATAAGGTTTAAAACACTAAATTTGCTATCTGGGACATGACCTTGACCTTTGACCTTTTGACCTTTGTCAAGGTCATTAGTCCCCAATGACATTACTGAAGACCCCAAGGATCTATGACCTTTGGTTATATAGTAAAAGCTGATTTTGTCTTTTCAGAAACCTAAAACAGGCTTTATGCCCCTTAAAAAAGGTCAAATCTCTTCGGTCACAATGTAACAAAGTTGCGCCATAATGACCCAAACATTTTCCACTATTTAAAACTTCTGTAAGTATAATGGTTTCTGAGATTATTCCATAACAAGGTGTTAGGTCAAAGGTCAAGGTCAACATACAAATTTGACCTTGAGGTATTTTTCAAACATACATGAATTGATGATGATTGGTGAAGATCCTAGGTGTCTACGACTTACGGTTTCTGAGTTTTGGTGGCCAACCGACACCGGTTAATTTTCATAGGGGCATAACCCTACCAATGAGTCGTTGAATCTTTTCGATCCAAATGTAACGAAGAACCGGGGTCTGGTCCTGAACAAATTTCACCCTTTGTTTTTTGTCTACCTATTACGGTTACGGTGTTGGAACGATAACAAGGTTTTTGGCTTTCGGAGGGATTACTCCGAACCGACAAAATATTTCGACTCACAGGGTGAGTTCCAGATAGGTATTCATGACACCAATACAAAGTGTGAACATGAAAGCGACACGTCTTACGGTTAACGCGGCTAAATTTGTTAAAGTTTGGCGGAAAAAGAATAATAATAATAATTAAACTGTCAATTGTTCTTGAACAATTGAGAGGTCTTTCCTTTTGTAATGTAAAATACATGTTCAAATAGACGTAGAATGTATTGAAAAGCTTTAAAACACACTGAAAAACCTTTAAATAAGGTTAAAAACACCAAATTCGCTATTTGGGACATGACCTTGACCTTTGACCTTTTGACCTTTGTCAAGGTCATTAGTCCCCAATGCCATTACTGAAGACCCCAAGAGTCTATGACCTTTGGTTATATAGTAAAAGCTGATTTTGTCTTTTCAGAAACCTTAAACAGGGGTTATGCCCCTTATTGAAAGGTTAAATCTCTTTGGTCAAAATGTAACAAAGTTGCGCTGTAATGACCCAAACATTTTCCACTATTTAAAACTTCTCTAAGTATAATGGTTTTTGAGATTATCCCATAACAAGGTGTTAGGTCAAAGGTCAAGGTCAACATACAAATTTGACCTTGAGGTATTTTTCAAAGATACATGAATTGATGATGATTGGTGAAGATCCTAGGTGTTTACGACTTACGGTTTCTGAGTTTTGGTGGCCAACCGACACCGGTTAATTTTCAAAGGGGCATAACCCTACCAAAGAGTCGTTGAATCTTTTCGATCCAAATGTAACGAAGAACCGGGGTCTGGTCCTGAACAAATTTCATCCTTCGTTTTTTTTCTACCTATTACGGTTACGGTGTTGGAACGATAACAAGGTTTTTGTGTTTCGGAGGGATAACTCCGAACCGACAAAATATTTCGACTCACAGGGTGAGTTCAGGATAGGTATTCATGACACCGATACAAAGTGTGAATATGAAAGCGACACGTCTTACGGTTAACGCGGATAAATTTGTCAAAGTTTGGCGGAAGAATAATAATAAACAGAAGAAATACAGTAAGGTCTTTCCCTTTTGTAAAAGGAAAGACCTTAATTAAACTGTCAATTGTTCTTGAACAATTGAGAGGTCTTTCCTTTTTTAATGTAAAATACATGTTCCAACAGACGTAGAATGTATTGAAAAGGTCAAGGTCAACCTTAAAAAGCTCGAAAAAACACTAAAAATTCTTTAAATAAGGTTAAAAACACTAAATTCGCACTCTGGGACATGACCTTGACCTTTGACCTTTTGACCTTTGGCAAGGTCATTAATCCCCAATGCCATTACTGAAGACCCCAAGGGTCTAGGACCTTTGGTTATATAATAAAAGCTGATTTTGTGTTTTCAGAAACCTAAAACAGGCTTTATGCCCCTTAAAAAAAGGTCAAATCTCTTCGGTCAAAATGTAACAAAAATGCACGGTAATGACCCAAACATTTTCCACTATTTAAAACTTCTGTAAGTATAATGGTTGCTGAGATTATTCCATAACAAGGTGTAAGGTCAAAGGTCAAGGTCAACATACAAATTTGACCTTGAGATATTTTTCGAAGATACATGAATTGATGATGAATGGTGAAGATCCTAGGTCTCTACGACTTACGGTTTCTGAGTTTTGGTGGTCCACCGACACCGGTTAATTTTCATAGGGGCATAACCCTACCAATGAGTCGTTGAATCTTTTCGATCCAAATGTAACGAAGAACCGGGGTCTGGTCCTGAACAAATTTCACCCTTTGTTTTTTTTCTACCTATTATGGTTACGGTGTTGGAACGATAACAAGGTTTTTTGGTTTCGGAGGGATTACTCCGAACCGACAAAATATTTCGACTAACAGGGTGAGTTCAGGATAGGTATTCATGAGACCGATACAAACTGTGAACATGAAAGCGACACGCCTTACGGTTAGCAAGGATAAATTTGTCAAAGTTTGGCGGAAGAATAATAATAAACAGAAGAAATACAGTAAGGTCTTTCCCTTTTGTAAAAGGAAAGACCTTAATAATAATAATAAACAGAAGAAATACAGTAAGGTCTTTCCCTTTTGTAAAAGGAAAGACCTTAATAAACTGTCAATTGTTCTTGAACAATTGAGAGGTCTTTCCTTTTGTAATGTAAAATACATGTTCCAATAGAAGTAGAATGTATTGAAAAGCTTTATTACACACTAAAAACCCTTTCAATAAGGTCAAAAAAACATAATCCGCTATTTGGGACATGACCTTGACCTTTGACCTGTTGACCTTTATTAAGGTCAATAGTCCCCATTGTCCTGAACATTTTGCACTATTTACTATTTCTGTAAGTATAATAGTTTTTGAGATATCCAATAAAAAGTGAAAGGTCAAAGGTCAAGGTCAACCTTAAAAAGCTTTAAAACACACTAAAAATCCTTCATATAAGGTTTAAAACACTAAATTTGCTATCTGGGACATGACCTTGACCTTTGACCTTTTGACCTTTGTCAAGGTCATTAGTCCCCAATGCCATTACTGAAGACCCCAAGGGTCTAGGACCTTTGGTTATATAGTAAAAGCTGATTTTGTCTTTTCAGAAACCTAAAACAGGGGTTATGCCCCTTATAGAAAGGTCAAATCTCTTTGGTCAAAATGTAACAAAGTTGCGCCGTAATGACCCAAACATTTTCCACTATTTAAAACTTCTGTAAGTATAATGGTTTCTGAGATTATCCCATAACAAGGTGTTAGGTCAAAGGTCAAGGTCAACATACAAATTTGACCTTGAGGTATTTTTTAAAGATACATGAATTGATGATGATTGGTGAAGATCCTAGGTGTCTACGACTTACGGTTTCTGAGTTTTGGTGGCCAACCGACACCGGTTAATTTTCATAGGGCATAACCCTACCAATGAGTCGTTGAATCTTTTCGATCCAAATGTAACGAAGAACCAGGGTCTGGTCCTGAACAAATTTCACCCTTCATTATTTTTCTACCTATTACGGTTACGGTGTTGGAACGATAACAAGGTTTTGGGGTTTCGGAGGGATTACTCCGAACCGACAAAATATTTCGACTCACAGGGTGAGTTCCGGATAGGTATTTATGACACCGATACAAAGTGTGAACATGAAAGCGACACGTCTTACTGTTAACGCGGCTAAATTTGTTAAAGTTTGGCGGAAAAAGAATAATAATAAATATAAATCAATTGCTTTTAAAAAGCAATTGTAAACGGTCTTTCCCCCTTTGAAACAGATTGATTGGGGGGGGGGGGGGGTGTTTTGTTTGTTTGTTTGTTTGTTTGTTTGTTTGTTTGTTTGTTTGTTTGTTTGTTTCTGTAAGGGGTCTATAGTATTGTGTTACCGGAGAAGTTTCATGTTTAGTTTGGAAAGTTTTAATTTTATTTTAGGTCCAGCGCGCGCGCCAGATTGAGGAGACATCACGTGACGCGGGTATATAATAACGAAAACTTAGTCTTTTTATTTCTCTTTAGGTCGGGATGTTGAACAGACAACATGTATAGAGACGGAATGTACACAATGTAATTTCTTTTGTCATTGTAGGAAATTGACATTTTGATCACAGTTCACCAGCAGTGCATGTTTTGGATTTAATTTATTCGGTGTAACTTTAAAACACATTTAAGGATTATTTTCTGATAATGTACATTTTTCAGCACCAGTTTGTAACACAGATAAGTATTTCAATCTAGGAGCGGACATTTTATAGTAGCATTTCACTGAGATTTACGGACCTAGCAAGCAATTTTTACGGCATTGCAATTTTTTTTGTCTAGGAAAAGTCTTGAGAGATATCGGCACCACGTTGTTTTATGAACCTTTAGTACATGTATGCCCTGCTGACTGTAAATTTTGGGATCGATTGGACTTGTAGTTTCAGTGTTTAAGTGATAACAAGGAGGTGGATTTTTTTTTCAGAAGAGATGTAAGATCAATAATATAAATCAATTGCTTTCAAAAAGCAATTGTAAACGGTCTTTCCCCCCTAAGAAACATGATTGTTTGTTGTTGTGTGTGTGTGTGTGTGTGTGTGTGTGTGTGTGTGTGTGTGTGTGTTTGTTTGTTTGTTTGTTTGTTTGTTTGTTTGTTTCTGTGAGAGGTCTATATTATTCCGGGGAAGTTTCATGTTTAGTTTGGAAAGTTTTTATTTTATTTTAGGTCCAGCGCGCGCGCCAGATTGAGGAGACACCACGTGACTTGGGTTTATAATAACGAAAACTTAGTCTTTTTATTTCTCTTTAGGTCGGGATGTTGAACAGACAACATGTATAGAGACGGAATGTACACAATGTAATTTCTTTTGTCATTGTAGGAGGAAATTGACATTTTGATCACAGTTCACCAGCAGTGCATGTTTTGGATTTAATTGATCCGGTGGAACTTTAATACACATTTAAGGATTATTTTCTGATAATGTACATTTTTCAGCACCAGTTTGTAACACAGATAAGTATTTCAATCTAGGAGCGGACATTTTATTGTAGGTTTTTACTGAGATTTACGGACCTAGCAAGCGATTTTTACAGCATTGCCATTTTTTTTCTCTAGGAAAAGTCTTGAGAGATATCTGCACCACGTTGTTTTATGAACCTTTAGTACATGTATGCCCTGCTGACTGTAAAGTTTGGGGTCGATTGGACTTGTAGTTTCAGAGTTCAACTGATAACAAACATGTGGATTTTTTTTTTCAGAAGAGATGTAAGAACAATATTAAAGTTCAATTCTTCTTGAATAATTGATAGGTCTTTCCTTCCATTTTCTTTTAATTATACTGTCATAAATAAAAATATCATATATATTGATTGATTAATTTATTGATTAGTTGGTTGGTTGATTGGTTTATTAGTTAAACACTTGATATTGGGTCTCTTGAAACAGGCGAAAAAAAGAGACCTTGGATTCCGTATTAAACACATGAAACGGAAACATGCATTAATTAATGAAATAGATTGATTGATTGGTTGGTTAAACACATTGGTTGGTTAAACACGTTGCTTAAACACGTTTGTTAAACATGTTGGTTAAACACGTTGGTTAAACATGTTGGTTAAACACGTTGGTTGGATAGGCTCAATTAAAACAAGCGAAAAAAAACCTTGGATCCCGTATGAAACACATGAAACGTGACATGCATTTATTGATTGGTTGGTTGGTTAGTTAAACACGTTGGTTAAACATGTTGGTTAAACACGTTGGTTGGATAGGCTCAATTAAAACAAGCGAAAAAAAAAACCTTGGATCCCGTATGAAACACATGAAACGTGACATGCATTGATTGATTGGTTGGTTGGTTAAACACGTTGGTTGGTTAGTTAAACACGTTGGTTAAACATGTTGGTGAAACTCGTTGGTTAAACACGTTGGTTAAACACGCTGCTTAGATAGGCTCAATTAAAACAAGCGAAAAAAAACCTTGGATCCCGTATGAAACACATGAAACGTGACATGCATTGATTGATTGGTTGGTTGGTTAAACACGTTGGTTGGTTAGTTAAACACGTTGGTTAAACATGTTGGTTAAACACGTTGTTTAAAACACGTTTGTTGGATAGGCTCAATTAAAACAAGCGAAAAAAAAAACTTGGATCCCGTATGAAACACATGAAACGTGACATGCATTGATTGATTGGTTGGTTGGTTAAACACGTTGGTTGGTTAGTTAAACACGTTGGTTTAACATGTTGGTAAAACACGTTGGTTAAACACGTTGATTGGTTAAACACGTTGAGAAGGTCAATTAAAACAAGCAAAAAAAACAACCTTGGATCCCGTATGAAACACATGAAACGGAAACATGCATTGATTGATTGGTTTGTTGGTTAAACACGTTGGTTGGTTAGTTGAACACGTTGGTTAAACACGTTGGTTTAACACGTTGGTTAAACACGTTGGTTTAACACGTTGGTTAAACACGTTGGTTAAACACGTTGGTTGGATAGGCTGAATTAAAACAAGCGAAAAAAAAAACCTTGGATCCCGTATGAAACACATGAAACGGAAACATGCATTGATTGATTGTTTTTTTTGTTGGTTAAACACGTTGGTTGGTTAGTTAAACACGTTGGTTAAACACGTTGGTTTAACACGTTGGTTAAACACGTTGGTTAAACACGTTGGTTGGATAGGCTGAATTAAAACAAGCGGAAAAAAACGTTGGATCCCGTATGAAAACACATGAAACGGAAACATGCATTGATAGATTGGTTTGTTGGTTGGTTAAACACGTTGTTGTTAAACACGTTGGTTTAACACGTTGGTTAAACACGTTGGTTAAACACGTTGGTTGGATAGGCTCAATTAAAACAAGCGAAAAAAAAACCTTGGATCCCGTATGAAACACATGAAACGGAAACATGCATTGATTGATTGGTTTGTTGGTTGGTTAAACACGTTGGTTAAACACGTTGGTTTAACACGTTGGTTAAACACGTTGGTTAAACACGTTGGTTGAATAGGCTCAATTAAAACAAGCGGAAAAAAAACCTTGGATCCCGTATGAAACACATGAAACGGAAACATGCATTGATTGATTGGTTAGTTAAACACGTTGGTTGGTTAGTTAAACACGTTGGTTAAACATGTTGGTTTAACACGTTGGTGAAACACGTTGGTTAAACACGTTGGTTAAACACGTTGGTTAAACACGTTGGTTAAACACGTTGGTTAAACACGTTGGTTGGATAGGCTCAATTAAAACAAGCGAAAAAAAAAAACATTGGATCCCGTATGAAACACATGAAACAGAAACATGCATTGATTGATTGGTTGGTTGGTTGGTTGGTTGGTTGGTTTGGTTGGTGGTGGTTGGTTGGTTCTGGTTTAATAAGTTTGGTAAAACATGTTTGGTTAAACACGTTGGTTAAAACACGTTGGAAAGTGTCAATTAAAACAAGCGAAAAAAAGAGAGACCTTGGATCCCGTATTAAACACATGAAACGGAAACTTGCTTTGATTGATTGATTAGATTGATTGATTGATTAATTGATTAATTGATTGATTGATTATTGATTGATATGATTGATTGATTATTGATTGATTGATTGGTTGGTTGAATTCAAACACACATAAACTGTTTAAATAGTGCCAAAAACACATAATTTGATGACCTTGACCTTTGACCTTGTGACCTTCGTCAAGGTCATTGCTCCACAAGGTCATTGCAAAAGACCGTATGGGTCAAGGACCTTTTGTTAAAGAGTTTTGCCTAAAAATGGCTTTTTAAAAACCATCAATGGGAGTTATGTCCCTTACATGATGGTTAAATCAGTATAGTCATAATGTAAAAAAGTTGCCCCTTGAAGTACCAATCATTTTCAACTGCTTAATTTTTCTGTATCTATAACCGTTCAATAGTTATAGGGAAATGAAAAACTTTTGAAAATCTAAAATATGACCTTGACCTTTGACCTTGACCTATATTTTCTAGTTTTGGTCCAATGAACTCAAATCTGAAGACCCGCAGTCTTTATGACTTACGGTTCATGAGATTTATATGCATATCGAAAATTTAAATATTCAAGGGGAAATGACTCCTATAAAAGGTCACTGGATCGCTTCGGTTAAAGTTATTTGAAGTTGTAACTTTTGGCAAGGAACATTTTAAAAAAAACCATTTGCCGCTAAGTACTATAGTTTATGAGGAGTAGTGATAACAGTGTTTTTTGTAATTGGGGAGATAACTCCTATAAGGTAAACAGTAAACCTTGGTTATTCTAATACAAGATAGATATTATACCCCTGATACATGATACCAAAGATCATTTGGATATGTTGCGTACTTTCCTTGATTTTTGACTTTGAAAACGGACGAGGAAAAAGAATAATAATAATAATAATAATAATAATAATAATAATAAACAAACGAAATACAGTAAGGTCTTTCCATTTAAGAAAGGAAAGACCTTAATAATAGGGAAAAAACTGGAGTTGTCGTTCGTTTAACGTTGATAGGATAGATAGATAGATAGCACACAAACTACATTCAGTTGTAAGTGGAGGGTAAAAAAAATGGGGGGGGGGGGGGGGGGCAAAAGGGGGTCTCGGGGAGATTTTTTTTTTTTTATATTAACGGAACAGAATGGTTAAAAAGGCCTTTTTACAATATAAATCAATTGCTTTTAAAAAGCAATTGTAAACGGTCTTTCCCCCTTTGAAACAGATTGATTGGGGGGGGGGGGGGGGGGTGTTTTGTTTGTTTGTTTGTTTGTTTGTTTGTTTGTTTGTTTGTTTGTTTGTTTGTTTCTGTAAGGGGTCTATAGTATTGTGTTACCGGAGAAGTTTCATGTTTAGTTTGGAAAGTTTTAATTTTATTTTAGGTCCAGCGCGCGCGCCAGATTGAGGAGACATCACGTGACGCGGGTATATAATAACGAAAACTTAGTCTTTTTATTTCTCTTTAGGTCGGGATGTTGAACAGACAACATGTATAGAGACGGAATGTACACAATGTAATTTCTTTTGTCATTGTAGGAAATTGACATTTTGATCACAGTTCACCAGCAGTGCATGTTTTGGATTTAATTTATTCGGTGTAACTTTAAAACACATTTAAGGATTATTTTCTGATAATGTACATTTTTCAGCACCAGTTTGTAACACAGATAAGTATTTCAATCTAGGAGCGGACATTTTATAGTAGCATTTCACTGAGATTTACGGACCTAGCAAGCAATTTTTACGGCATTGCAATTTTTTTTGTCTAGGAAAAGTCTTGAGAGATATCGGCACCACGTTGTTTTATGAACCTTTAGTACATGTATGCCCTGCTGACTGTAAATTTTGGGATCGATTGGACTTGTAGTTTCAGTGTTTAAGTGATAACAAGGAGGTGGATTTTTTTTTCAGAAGAGATGTAAGATCAATAATATAAATCAATTGCTTTCAAAAAGCAATTGTAAACGGTCTTTCCCCCTAAGAAACATGATTGTTTGTTGTGTGTGTGTGTGTGTGTGTGTGTGTGTGTGTGTGTGTGTGTGTGTGTGTGTTTGTTTGTTTGTTTGTTTGTTTGTTTGTTTGTTTCTGTGAGAGGTCTATATTATTCCGGGGAAGTTTCATGTTTAGTTTGGAAAGTTTTTATTTTATTTTAGGTCCAGCGCGCGCGCCAGATTGAGGAGACACCACGTGACTTGGGTTTATAATAACGAAAACTTAGTCTTTTTATTTCTCTTTAGGTCGGGATGTTGAACAGACAACATGTATAGAGACGGAATGTACACAATGTAATTTCTTTTGTCATTGTAGGAGGAAATTGACATTTTGATCACAGTTCACCAGCAGTGCATGTTTTGGATTTAATTGATCCGGTGGAACTTTAATACACATTTAAGGATTATTTTCTGATAATGTACATTTTTCAGCACCAGTTTGTAACACAGATAAGTATTTCAATCTAGGAGCGGACATTTTATTGTA